>QLON01006894.1:0-12011 GCA_003313675.1 Termitomyces heimii
AGAACTGGGATAAGCCCTGGATTTCCCAAATCTGACTAGTTACTCTATGAATGTGACTAATATACTTTCAATTATTGGACTAGCCAGGAATTGGGTAAAGTTGATAGCAGGAAATCACAAGATGTGAAACAATAAGTATTGGGTGACAGTTGGTAATGGTCATTATAGTAGAAGACAGATTTTGATAGGTAAGCCTGCAAATTTCTCTGAGCAATGTCTTCAAGCCACTGAAAAAGGCATGAATATCAACAATGCAGCTTTCCACAATATCCTAATTGCATTGCTACCAGAGTAATGGAATACTATAGTTGCTGGAGTGTATGCATTGAAAATATCTAAGAATGTAATTTCAGTGCTTACAATCCACTTGGATTGACTTATTGTGTTAGCAATCAGACATCCACAAATGACAAATGCAAGATTGTGCACCTATACCATCAACCTCAATCACTCAATTACACTGACATATCACACTCTTTCTTTCACACTATTACATTTTGTTAGGGACAGCAGCCTCTGTTGTTATATAATAGTATATATATTTCTTTGATTCTACTTATCCCTTAGTCAATTATATCAAACTGTGTTAGAATCAGTTCCTTATGACCTAGATAGAACAATACAGGATTATTCTATGGCACAGTCAGTAAATGTATGTATCCATAGTAACTGTAAGTTTCACTCACCCTCAGCTCATTATAATTGACTGAGAGTAGTGTTCTGTATATATGTGTCTTTATATGTATGTGAGAGAACAATGGGATTATTGTGTATGAGGATAACAAAGGAAGAGAGTGGCCAGCTGTAGTGGCATTTGTAAATGTATATAATATTTGTGATAATGAATGTGGGTATATATGATGATGCATAGTGACATTATTACCACCCAACACTCCTCCTCACCATGCATAACAATACTCCTCCTTATGTGGAATCATGGCACTTCATTTGAGACTAAGTTGGAGGCAGAGATATTTGAAGGCAGATGTGGCTAATGCTTTTGTAAATATGTCAGCAGTATTCTCCTTTGATGAGATGGGATGTAAAACTAGCTCCCTAGATTGCATGTATTTGCAGAAGAAGTGGTACTTTATATCTACATGCTTCACATGTGTATGTAGCAGTGGGTCCTTGGATAAGGCAATTGTGGAGTCATTGTTACAGAAGATAAGTGTCAGTTGATATGTACATTTGATGTTGATATTCTCCAGCAGTGCACATAACCAGATCTCTTCTTATGCACTTTCCAATGCTGCTATATACTCAGCTTTGCAGGACAAAGTGGCAATGATTTTCTGTTTCCTGATGGCCCATGAAACAGCTCCAGTGCTGAGATCTCAGGCATATCCCCCCACACTCCTTCTTATATCAGGGCAGCTGGCCCAGTTTAAATCCATAAACTCTCTCAATTCAACATTCTCCTTTCCTCTCAGGTGTAATTTTAGCTCTCAAGTGCCCTTTTGGTGTATATAAGATGTATGGCAGCATTCCAGTGCATTGTTATATAAGAGTCTAAGTATTGCATGAGTTGCTGCATGCTAAAAGCAATGTCTGGGTGCATTGATATAGTAAGGTACAATAGGCAGCCCACAAGGTACTGGTAGGAAGTGCATTCAAGGGTTCTCTATTTCTCTAATGAGAGGGTATCTCTATTTACCTGTCACAGCTTAGAATTTGAGTCCATTGGGAGCATTAGAGGTGTTACACTTTTCTGCCCAAACTGCTCAATGATCTTGTTAATGAGGGTGATTTGTGAGAGCTTTACAATGTGGCTTGGACAATCCCACTCTACTGCAATGCCAACTACAAAACAGAGCAGACTAAAGTCATAGATAGTTTAAACTTGTCACATCTGGTCTTTGAATCAATCATTCTCTGCCTTGCTACTGGCAATCAAGAAAAAGTCATCCATGTGAAGTGCTGCAATGATAGTACCTTGATCAGTATTATGGTAGTATATGCATAATTTGTATGCAAGATGCTTGAAACCCCATGATACCATCTTCTCATTTACTGTCCTATTCCAGATTCTCTCTGCCTATTTCATCCCATACAACCCTTGCACTATCATTCATACTCAGTTTTCCTTGCCTTCTTCTTTGAATTCATTGGGTTGCTTCATGTATTGTACTTTGTCTTTTAGTAGTATGCTATATAAAATGCAGTTTTGACATTGATCTGAGTTGTGTTCCAACCTTTTGCTGCTGTAAGGTGAAGCAGTATGCACCACAATTCCATGTGCACTATGAGTGAGGTTGTCTTTGTGTAGTCACCCCCTCATACTTGTTTGTAGCTTTGGAATACCAGTCTTACCTTGAATTAAACTGCTTTTCCATGCTCATCCCTTTTGATCTTAAAACCAGGTCTCCCAGTCCTCACTTTCTGTCTAAGAGGTACATCTGAGTGGGGAATTAGCCTATAGACTCCCATTTCATGCAGTGAGTTCAACTTGTCATGATAGGCCACTTCCCATTGGGCTGAGTCACCAGACAGTTTAGCCTCATTTCAGGTACATGGCTTGTCACTGATGTGTAGGGTTACTGGGTTATTGTTGAGCTCTTCAGTAGTGGTGAATAGGTTTTTTATATCTTCTAATAATGTGATGTTAATAAAATTTGGATGTCCAGCTCATGATTTAGTTCCACAGCTTCTTGTTCAATTGCTATTGGTGCCTGGCTCTCATGTCAGCATTCAGTTTGAGTGGTGCACTGTTGTTCTCTGGCTTTAATAGATTCTTATATAACTCACTATATATGGGTTGGAGGGGCATTTTCTGGATCTGCCCTCTCAATAAGTATTGAGATATGATTAGATCATTGCAGTTGAGGAAATTGAGGAACAATTGGAGGTTCTGCTTTGGGAAGGGGCTGGATAGGCTCTAAAAGATTTTGGAGTATTGGCTGGGAGAATAAGTCATCATCATATGTTGCTGGTCTTAAGGGTTGTGAATTCAGAGGAGGTAGCTCCTTCTGTACTGGATGTTTGGATTGAATGGATACTAGTGGTTGAGGGTATCCATTCTAACTCTCACAGAATTTAATGTAGTATGTCTCATGGATCTTACCAGTCATGTATTCATAACACCTGTAGGCTCTTGAGTTCAGTCCATACCCAATGAATATGCATTTAATGGATCTTGTGTAAATCTTTAGGTTATGAGTTATGAGTATGAGCATGAACACCTTATAACCAATTTCCTGTATAAGTAGTCAGGCTTACATTCTGTCCACACCTCATGAGGGGTAATGCCATTTAGAGACTTTGTTAGCATCCTTTTATGAAAGTGTGATGTTATTAAGTAGAACTTATCCCACAGATTTGGTAGATATCCAGTTGCTAAATACATTGCTCATGCCTTCCCCATAAGAGTTCTATATAATTGTTTAACCCTCTTAATATGCATGGAGGTGTATGCAGCCCCAAATTGCTGTTGTGTCCCCTGTGAAAGAAGCCATGCCTCTATATTATTTCCAGTGAGTTTCCCATCATATCTGGTTCTATATGTCCTAAGTTTGCCCTGTATCTTGTTTTTTTGCACAGTCTGCCAGGCTTTTAGATGTAGTAAGGCATCTGCCTTCCATCTTAGTAAGATAGACCAGTGCTGGCTTGTATAATCATCAACAATATTCATTATATAGATATAGTCATTTTGTGATACAACTGCCTGTGGGCCTGTCAAGTCCACTCAAACTATTTCCAGTCTATGGGTTGCCCTTTGCCCTTCCTCCCACACTTTTGGCACAGCATTCTGAGTTTGTTTCCTAAGAATGCATGAGTCACATTTTGGCAGTTTGGAGGTGAAAGTGGAGGGCATACCTGGGATTGAACTAGATCTAGCTATGTCTATAACCATCTGGTAGTTGGCATGCCCAAGGTGGTGGTGCCATGTTTCCAGGTCAGCAGTGCTTGTAGACATAAATGTGTGATGCTTGATGAGTGTGGCATTAATGTTAAGTAAGTAGAGATGTTGATTATCTATGAGCAGTCCCTGTGCTATCAGTGCACAAGTAGATCAATCAATGATCCTGACCAAGACATTGTCAAAAATCATATCATGACCTAATATGGCTAGCAAGCTAATAGAGATTAGACAGACAGTTGCATTTGGGATGTAGAGAGCATTCTCAAGTATCATGTTCACCTCTTTTGCAATATGTAAATAAATAGTTCCCATATCAATTGCAGCTACTAATGAGCCTCCTAGGCCTCTTACAGTATGGGGTGGAATAGATTTCAGTGTGAGGAAGTTGCTATGGCATGGGGATATGTAGATGGTGGCACCTAAATCCACTAGAAATGGGATATAGTTTATGGATGTGATGAGGCTGTGCTTTGGTTAAGTAGCAGATGCAATTTCTGTAGCTAGGTTCTTTCATTTACAGTCATCAAATGTTCTCTCCAGTCAATGTTCACATAGACTTCCTCATCTGCCATAAAGCTGATGTGTTCTCATGCCTCAGTACTATGGCCATGTGCAGGATCAGTCTGTGGCACAATAGTGCTGGCAAATGTGGCTGTCTCAGCAGAGGCAGGGGACAAAAGAGATGGAAGTTGTCTGAGTTGCATTGAATTAATGTACCACAACCTCCTGTCTAGTCCAGTGACAGCTACAAAAGATTTTTCTGCCTGTCTCTTCTGCTGTGTACTTGATTTGCCTTTTGATGCCCTTTGAGCAGTTTGAGCTTTGGTTATTGACTTTCCAGCCATCCCACCACCTTTCTATATGCAGTACTGTTTTATATGTCCCCTATATGGCTGCTTGAGTGAGTGGCAGTTCTTGCAGCATATCACCCCTGGTCTATGATTGTGACCTGGCAAATTAGTATCACAAGACTTACTGCTGCCCCCCTTCATGCCCAAGGCCATGGCATGATTCAACTTCACCTTGGCATTGATGATGTTTTGCACATTGTCCATCAGAAGGCAGATGTCTGTGGATTTGCATGGAGAGGACATTGTGCACTTGCTAATAAAGGTAGAAACCAAGTTTTGCAAGGCCTCAAAGGCTGGATTGTTAAGGCTATTCAACAAGGCAATGCAAGTGAATAGATCTTTGTCCACTTCACCAATGTTGAAAGCTCTCCAGACAATGTCCACAATATGTCCGGCGGTGGCAGGCAATGGCTCAGAAAGAGAGCAGTAAGTGGACAGTGCCTCTTATAGGAGCACAACTTGTTTTATGGGACCCTCTTGTTGTGCACACATCTTTAGGTCAGCAAAGCAATGTGCTGCTCCTGCATCCATCTTGAGGTCACAGTGTTTGGAATCATTCAATGCCATTTTAATAAATGTGATGGCAAGCCAGTTATTTAGGCCCCAATTCATGTGGGCACAAGGCTTGAGGCCAGCATCTGGGTGGGGCAAGATGGAATCAAAGACATGAGCATAAATGCCATTGAAGATGAGTGCATTCTTCAGCAATTTTGTCCACTGGGTGAAGTTATCATCCACCCATTTGTATTTTATGCCCTCCCACCAATGACAAATGACACACTTGGGAATGGAAGGATTTGAGGCATCTATTGATAAGATGGTGGAGGAGGAGACTGGATGCTGTACTGGATGCAATTGGTTCACAGGAGTCAAGAGAAAAGAAAGACACAAGAGACAAAGACAAAGAAATATGCAATGCAATGTGAGATGAGATCATATGAGATAGGGGTCAGAAAAAAAAGGAGGTTTTGATTCTAAATATTTGACACTTTCTATAGGAGGTGTCAAATAATGCCCATAACCTGTTAGAATCAGTTCTTCATGACCTAGATAGAACAATACAGGATTATTCCTCAGCTCATTATAATTGACTAATATTTGGACTGTACCTAGATAAAACAATACAGGATTATTTTATGGTGCAGTCAGTAAATGTATGTGTCCATGGTAACTGTAAGTTTCACTCACCCTCAGCTCATTATAATCAACTGAGGGTAGTATTCTGTATGTATGTGTCTTTATATGTATGTGAGAGAACAATGGAATCATTGTGTATGAGGATAACAAAGGAAGAGAGTGGCCAGCTGTGGTGGCATCTGTGGATGTATGTGATATTTGTGATAATGAATGTGGGCATATGTGATGACATTGTTACCACCCAACAGACTGAGAGTGAGCTTTGTACAGATCTTTTGATACAAATATGATGCTAATACTGTACCTATAGAAATACTTACAAGTATTGTGATAGGTATCTTGTGAGAGCAGAAGGCAGAGGTGTCAGCAATGGCCTTCCAGGCATAGACAACCAAGCCAAGGCTGGTCTGTGTGAAACCAAACTGCCAAAGGAAATCAAAAATTGCTACTGGAAAAAGGAAACAAGGGAGGGTCAATTCCCACCAAACTTGCAAAACTGAGTGAAAAAAAGTAAGACACCTACCTTCACCCCTCCAGCAGCAAATACAGCCATCACCTATTAGCCAGACCAAAACCACTGACTGCCACACAGCTGCATGTTACCTACACATTATCAGCCATCATTTAGGGTAACAATAATTCCTAGAACAAGTAAAAATGGTTAAGTGGACTGATGCTAACTTCACAAAAGTTTGCAAAACACATACATAGACCAACTTGGAGCTACTGGCTATTTCTTAGTTGATAGAAAGGCTTGCTCCAACTACGAAGAGTCACCCAACCCCATAGAGGCTGACTTCCATTTTTTTCTTAAATCCTGGATATGTTTTGTAAGTCCATGCCATTCTATCAGCTATATTGTTGACTATCACATCAATATGTGAACAATATAAGCCACATGGGAACAAAATTTAACAACAAATTTTGGTGGGTGAATTTGTAGACCTCGGAAGAGAACACTTTTTGGCCCATCTGCTGGAATGAACTGCGGGCATCCAATAATTCAATAATGATCATTGGTTTCTGAGGGGGGGTAAAATAAGGTGGTCAGAACCAGAGGGGAAGACAGCTGCAAATGAGAATCCTTTATCTTGTTGTGTTGCCTCGCGGGCCGAGAAACATCAAAAACCTGGCCCTGACCGCTTGGTTCCATATATAATTACTAATGAGCCTGTTCACCGACCGCAGTAGCAATCATATTCTACATCCATCCTTGTCCTCGCAGATCAGTGAGGCCTTTCTGATGACGTCTCGTCGCCCAAATGCTTTTGAGGTCTCCTTCCCTGATGAGTTTGCATCGCACGAGGCAACATCTCTCCAGCAGGAAGCAGGATCACACTCGACGACAAAGGGTACATCTTTAAAACGTAAAGGTGACTTGCTCAGGGATATTCGTGTAAGATATGTATCATGACTGAGCCTTGCAAAACCCTAAAACCCTTGATTCTCTTCGAACCTTTAGGAATCGAAACGGCATCAGCTGCCTCCGTGTAAGTCCTTTCCTCTATCTAATGTATCGTATTGAAGAAGCTGATCATGATGTTATGACCGCCGAAGTTTCAATCTACGAAGAGCGAAGTGGCGAACTCGAGTGCGCGGACCTAGTGATCGTTGGGGAGGATCCTTTCACCGATGAGAACGAAGAAGGTAACCCGGAAGCGAAGCCTGTTCGTGTGCTTTCGGACTTTGCAATATATGACCCCAAACATGGTAATGAGATGGTACCACTGAGTTCCATTGAGGAAGACGACGGCCTTGACCGTCAATTCGAGGCTGAAGGAATTGTATCCCCGTATTATCAGAACGACGAGGATGAAGGTCAGGAAGATGATGATGAAAATGAGGACAGCGATAATTGTGAGCCAAAATTGGTAAAACTGGGCGCGATACTGCGGTATACCTTCGATTATACAGAGACAGATGGGTAAGCAGCATGGTTCGTTTTGTAACTGGCTTTCGAAGCTAAAACGTAACATTTATTATAGCAAGGTATACATCGAGACACAATTTGCCTGGTATATTCTGGATATGCCACTTCCCGACTATGAACCACTGTTTCGGCATTTCTTCATACCCCTTCGAATATCCCAAATGATTATCACTTCCGCTCTCAAGTCCCCACGAATGACGTACGAAGAATTTTTGATGCGTTTTGTCATGAAAGTTGATCCATTTGGGATCACATATCAAGAGAAGCATCTCTTAAACGCGGTACGATTGTTGTTGATATTTAACCAGGTCATTTGCTCGGTTCTCTTACTTAAGGATGGCTAGCTACCAAATATTCAGGACGCAGTGAACGAATGCGAAGAATATGAAAAGCTCAAGGAGTCGGCTCTCATACGACATGTCCTGCGTAAAGCTTCCTCTTTCAAGCCACGTATTCGTCGCACAAACGCACCGAGCACACGCGGGAAACCACCGCCCATCAAAGCGCTTATGGGCAATCTAGACATTGCATTGCTAGATCGGGACAACTCAGTCTCGACACATGTGACACCGCTTATTGCCTCTCTTGCACAAGGTCTTGTCTCGGAAGAGCTCGTCGTTGTTGGGATTCGGCCACCGCCTGAAAACACGACACTGGTGGAAAGGCAGAAACTGGCTGCACACCGGCGGTTATGTGAGCTGATATTAAAAGCGAAGGTGGAGAGAAAGATATTAAAAGCGAAGGGGGAGAGAAAGGATATCAATGGGAGTGGGCGAGATAGTCGATATCCTGCAGTTGTCGAAGTCAATGGGGAGATTTTCCAGGTTTGCTGACAGCTCGTTGCGACAATCTGGCTGACTGTAGCCTACACCTCTGCAGAACGGCGATTTTGTCGTGATACCCAGGAGCCACAGTAGCTACAAAGGGTACTACAAGCCGTCAGATTCATTACCTGCTAGCATTGAGGATGTGGATCCCACGTCAACAATTGCTGATTACTTCTGGTATCAAAGACACAATTCTTCCTTTCGTCTGTGTTAATATATCGTCTCTTAGGTACGCCCAGATCGTGTATTGCTGTATGAATCCCTCGCCGGGTCACTTTCATGTCCACTGGCTTCAACACTCTACACAAACCATGCTAGAGGAGCTCGGTCACCCACAAGAATTGTTTTGGAATGATATATGCGAAAATGTCCCATTGGGTGCTGTTATAGATAAAATGAAGGTCTATGAGAGTTCAAAACCTCCAGAAAACCCTGACGAATACTTTGTCAAGTAATTTGTGCTTTCTACTCTTCTTACTGTGTTCACTAAATACATCAGGTTTGTGTATGATGCTAATCAGGCAACATACACGTCAACTGTACCTGAACGGCGCGAGTTGGTTGCATCTAGTCGCCCTCCGTTCAACTGTACAATATGCCGTCTTCTTGACCAAAAAGATCAGGAGAAGGCTGAAAGCAAGCTGAGGGATGAGAAAGGAAACATGAATGGCGTTGCTTTTCGTGGAGAAAAGTATCATTTTGAGGACTTTGTGTTGTATCATGCGCAGCAAGGTCCTGCTCACCTCGGGTACATCGTGGACCTCCGGATCATCAACAACAGGAAAGTACAAAGTGAAGTCTATTTGCGGCGTGTTGGGAGGATACCGTCGCTTGGTGATGTCCTGCCTGACGATGTACTCAAGGATGAGGTATGTGGAACATCGGTCAGGAATCATGGGAGCTCCAATTGAGTTTATCTAGCGACATGTCTTTCTGACCGATGAAACAATAGCAGTGCCGCTCCAGGATCTCATCTGTGTTTGCCACGTTTTCAGTTATGATTCTTTCAATTCAGCCAGTCGTTTGAAAAACTGGTTGTCATTATCGCCATATCACTTTTACATCAAGTACTCTTTTCCTTCAATGAACGTGAAGTCCTGGAATCAACGTAAGCAGGTGCGCCCAGCAGACCTTGGAGTCTGTACCCCTTGTACAATAGATGCATTGGAAGAGCTCAGGTGCCTGGAGGACTTTTTTGAGGATGACGAGTGCCGTCCTTTGAAGACGCTGGATATCTTTGGTGGGGTTGGCGCATTCAGCATGGGGCTTGGGGTAGGCAGCGGGTGCTTAGAATTGACCGACGTCGTAGAACTTGCCCCTTCTGCTGCCAAAACTGTCATGTAAGATACATCCTTCACCTGTCCTTTCACGTCGCTCATTTTAGTATGGTCATGTCACAGGCGGAATTTCCCTAACGTGGCTGTCCACAATCGCTGTGTTAATGAAGTCTTACGTTACTCGATCAAGGAAAAGCTGGGACAGAAACCTGAACCTCTTAGACAGCACTTCGACGAAAGAATCATCCTGCCTTCCCTAAGGAGACCTGATGTTATAGTTGCCGGTGTTCCTTGGTAAGCCTCTCTGTGTTCATTCGCAGCTTTCAATTAATGTTGCATAGCCAAATTCACTCTAGACTCAACCGGTTTAAAAGGGCAGGTGATAAAAAGAGTAACCTAGTACTGACTGCACTCTCATTTGTTGACCACCTACGACCGAAACTCTTCTACTTGGAAAATGTTCCAGGTTTTAAAGAATTCAAATTTGATACAGCGCAACACACGCCACATAAACCAAAAGGTGGCATACCTATGGGCGGTCTCAAATTCGTTGTCCGGGCTTTGATAGATATGGGGTCAGTAACACTGCCAGATCAACCTCAATGTCTAAAAGATCATCGTCAGGTACCAAGTACGCTTTGGTATTCTACAAGCGGGGCACTATGGGACCCCTCAACGTCGCCATCGCTTTTTCTTGATTGCAGCCATGGATGGTCATCCGCTTCCCGAGCTACCTCAACCCAGTCATGATTTTCCAGATAATTACGGCCTGGGGATCAAACTCGAATCATCCGAGGAATGGATACGACCGATCCGAGCTGCTAATGGGACTGCACCTCATCCATTTGTCACAATTGACGATGCTATC
Source organism: Termitomyces heimii (assembly GCA_003313675.1). Classification (NCBI taxonomy): domain Eukaryota; kingdom Fungi; phylum Basidiomycota; class Agaricomycetes; order Agaricales; family Lyophyllaceae; genus Termitomyces; species Termitomyces heimii. Next base: position 10,753 of record QLON01006894.1, read on the forward strand.
TCTGATCTCCCTCGCTTTGACTGGTGCGTCGCTTATGTGTATTGGGTTTAAAAGCGCTAAATCATGGAGCAGGAAGCCACCAAATTCCTCGTCAACGGGAAGAAGAGGAGTTGCGCAGAAAATCTGTGACCCTGCCGTTCAGCATTGTGGTTACTCAGGAGTCGTGGAGTACCATCATGAGGCGAAGACTTCGTATCAAGCAGCGGCTCGTTTGAAAGGAACAAAGAACCTTCAACACTTTACACGTACTTTCAAGCCAGAAAAGGTTCAACGGTAAGACACTGGGTTCTGTTGATAGAAGGGGATCTCTCATTAATATACAGAGTGTTAGCAATACCATTATCTGCTGGTGCTGATTACCGGTGTGAGTTTCCTAATCTTCTTGGTTTCTCGAGTCATTCATCTCCATTTATATCATAGCCTTGCCTCCTGATCTACTCGAGTGGCAAATATCAAACCCATTATCTTCCGTGGCGAAAAACAACTTCCGTCCCGGTAAAAGAAAAAAGATTCTTTGGACATAAAATCGTCACCTAGCATTGACACAAATGACCTTTAGGTATTTATGGAAGGCTTGACCAGAACCGATTTTTCCCAACAACCGTCACTAACATGGATACAACCGCGAAACAAAGTCATGTCTTGAATCCATACGTGAGTCGAGTCGACCCAGATTCGTCGAAGTACTGTGGTGCCTTATACTGTACTGACCCCCCCCCCTCCAAGTGCCATCGCATGGTTACTGTCCGGGAACTGGCGAGATCACAAGGGTTTCCAGACCACTTTGTGTTTGAAGCTTCCGACAATGGTGTGGTTACTGTGAGCTCGAAAATAGTTTTTTTTGCGTTTCGGTTGCTTTCCCTTCATTCTGAGTGCATCTTATAGATGCATCGGCAGATCGGCAATGCTGTTCCCATACCTGTCGGAGTTGCGTTGGGCAGGGAGCTACGAAAATCTCGATTCAAAAGGTGGTTGGAGAACCGTCAGAATGCTATGCAGGTCGATAAAGATTAGAATCACGATAGATAGACAGTTCTGCCCTTTATACAAATATCTTAAATGAACCCAATACGACATCTCGCAAGAATCGAAGCGTCGTGCGAGACAAGAAAGAATATTAGATTAAAAAAAAAAAAAAGGCAGTTGATGAACGATCGATCCTACAACATGAAGATGGTATCCCTGGTTTACAAAAAAAATTAGGTAATCAAGCATCCTGGATGAAGGACATGTCGAATCTTTTGACTGTGTCGACGACT
>QLON01006901.1:0-13210 GCA_003313675.1 Termitomyces heimii
GTCGTGAGACCGATACAGACGTTGTTCGACGATGGATAGTGGAGGGCGGTATGGTGGCTGCTATTGAGGATGTCAAGAGAGCAAAGGGACAGAGTGACAAGCGGGTGAGGTCGGATTTGGCGATTGTTTTTGGGCAGGCGGAGAGGGCCAAGCTGTAAGTAGTTTGATGATGATCCATCTTTTTCTTGGTTGATTATTACAATATCATTTGGAGAGATAAGTCACCTCGCTAGATCCCAACGAAAGAACTTGAGAGGTTTCCTCATCGTGTATTACAGACGTTGGCCTGCATGTTGTTCAACTACCGGGATATCTTTCTTGAAAAGACAAAACGACGTTGATTTTTTGCAGCGATAATTCGTGTGTCATCGAAGCCAACTAGTTCGGCATTCAAAATTTGAAATATGATTCAACCACGCAGAAAAGGACGCAAGGCCGGCTGATTTGAAAACACGAGCTACCATTCCCTAGAGAGACTAGCCACCAAGAACAAGACGAAAATATCCACCCACAGAACCATAGACTTGGCAAGTAATATCTATGACCAGATAACCAATGATCAAGACATCCCTCCAGGCATCCGACCTTCCTTAGAACAAAGACAAAGAATATGTAAAAAATACAATTATTTGACTCTGCGACCTTGAGGAGTACAAGCTTTCCTAAGTAAAAAATAGCTTAATAATAATACAACCCATGTCCATGACACAGGAAGCTGGAAGATATCCATTGCCACCATTTCATTCATTGGGAGAGATATCAAAGACTTCGTGGTAAGACCGTTGAAGCCGTCGGCTGATGTCAGAGATGTCATAAGAGTGCATCTAGAGACTTTCGGATCATAGTGATAGTGATAAGGCCTTGTTACGTCTGAGTGAACTTTCTTCGAGATGGGAAAAGAAAGGGGGCTTCAATTATGGCTATCTCATGTGAGGATCGTTTTTCTTTGAGTAGGAACCGGTCTGGCGATAGAGGTAGATTGTCTCCAAATTTAATCAGGTAGCAGGTACGAGTCGCCCAGAAAGAGGTGTTGATTGTTAATGAGGAATAAAATCAGCGATGAGTCCGAGGTACGCGATCGAGTAAACAGGCAGAATTCTTTTAGGTTATAGGTGATCTTCTGTGCAATTGATTGAGAACAAGAAAGTTTGGTAGATCTCTTCCATGACTTGGTTCAATGGAAATAAGATTATTGGGTAGAAGAATAGGGTACTATGTGACACCTAGAGATGAATTGGAAGTCAGTTATTCTTAACTAACAATGGATGTAACTCACCCAAGCAATCCACGACCACCCCATCCAGTTCGAGGGATCAAGGTAAGGTGTGCCGTCCGCCCGGACCGCAGCACCTTGAGAATGATATGTTTCTATCAATGGGCAGTATTTAACTGTTAATATTTCGGTATCCGGCCCAGATACAAGCGGGCTCACATTCTCATTTGTACTAACCACTTCAGATAAAGGTTGCAAGGAGGATGAACAGGCACGATGATCAAGAGGCCCAAATTTGAGAATAAGATCATCGCATTGAAGTCCCTAGATGGTACAAAGTCAGAGTTCGAGCTCCTGCAGAGATCAAAGAACACACAGCTTCAGCTGCAGGACTTGATGGAGCCACAGTGTTCACTCTTGCAAACGGCCTTAGTTCATCACTGCTTGAGTCCAGCTCAAAACCTTTCGGTACGTTGGCAGGATTATAGATAGTCTCCAAAGTTTTCGCGATTTCATTCGTGACCGACTCCAAATCATTTCGAAGTTCAATCACTCGGACTCGAGCAGATCGAACAGCATATACATCAATGTCTCCACGAGGAAATCCGTCCGAGTCCACGAGTGGCGTCTGCATTGTCGAATCATTTGCCCTGAGGATGGAGATCTGGACCTCAATCTGCTCTTCGATGTTCGATTTCTTCTCGATCAATACTCGTGCTTGTTCCATTGGACTTGTCGGTGAAGGTAGTATGAATCCCATATGTCAGAAGGTAGCCGTAAAAGTACAAGGCACTGTTTGTGAATGGCAATTGCGACAAATAACGCGTCACAATCACCGTTCGAGTGTGGCGGTCAACAAAATTGTTTTTTGCAGGATCATGGTGTACAAGTAGAGACAATGTAAATAGTGTATTGACATAGAAAAACAACTTTCTTTTTCTTTCTTTGAGCTCGATACCATCGTGCGAACGGCGATAATAAGTCGTGAGACCGCATCGATATTCTTATCCAACAACTTTCCCCCGAACGATCTTCGAAGAAGAGAAGATTTTTGAAGCCACATGCGCAGCCTTAATGCCACTCGCAATCATCGCACCAAAGGTAGGTCCCATCCTATTGCATCCGTCATGTTCCGAAAGCTCCATACCTTACATTTTAAGTAGACCGTGAGTCAAGAACCGAGGTAAGCATTCTGGCGACATACCGGCAAAGATGAGTCCCGGTACGACTTCACGAGTATTGTTGACGATTGTGGGCTCTGCACGACTCATATCCAGTCCACGCATGTTACCCAACTCCTTCTTGAGACCGGCACTGATAAGCCGCTTGGCAGAAAACGCACCCATGGGACCATCATGTCCTGTGGCAGAAATAATGACGGGTGCTGTGATAGTATTTGGGTCCATGCAGGACTGCGTGTCATGATTGAGCGCCACAAGTGTCCAATTAATCACGACTCCAGCCACACGTTGTTCTCCGCGGAAGTCTTCATGAACAATGAGATCTTCAACTGCAGTGGCATTCAACAACACAACATTGGGCAGTGCGAGGACTTTGGATAAAAGAGTCGATGTGAATAAGGCGGCGTGCTTAACGACGACGAATGCTCCTTCGTCCTCATAGCCGACGCCAAGCTCACGCAAAAACCTGTCGGCAGGCTTTCGGATAATCTGAAAGATAGAAAAATCATTTTAGAATCATCGAGACCTTGTGAATAGTAAAAATGTACCATGGGTGACATGAGCTGCCCACCAAGCCACGCACCTCCGCCAGGAGATACACTGGCTTCAACGATAGTGATTTTCAACTGATACCCAGTGAGCTGCTGCTCGACCTTACATAGAGAAACGAATCACGGACTTCCGGGTGCATCGTCGCGAGCTGCCAGGCACACGATAAGCCTGCACTACCAGCACCGATGATAACGATGTCGGATACAGACCGTTCATACATCGTGTTGTAGTATCTGATCAGTAATTTCCTTTGTAACTTACAACCTTGAACAAAGTAGCGTCCCCATTCACCTCTTGATCATAGCACGAGCGACCTGCGATTCCTCAATTGGAGCGAACCGGTATTTTCCATCATAGTCCTCCAGAATGTCATGATGAGATGAGGTACCATTTGTAGTCTGGTCAAGATTCAAAGTAACAGGAGCCATGGTAAAAGACGATCGATGATCTTCTGAAACAAAACTTTCCAAGACCTATATAACGTGAGATCCAGAATATTTGCTACGCTTTATCATGAGAGGTTTCGAGACGAGACTATTTTGGTTTTGGTTTGATCGATCATTCAATGTGTCTCAGCCTTCCATTTGGCCTTTTGTTATATAGGCCAGATAAACTCAGCAACACCAGGTCTGTCGGAGCTCTCCCGGCTAAAGATGGGCCACAATGGGTTTTGTTGTCTGAATAAGTTGGCAAGACCCATTCTTCACGGAAAATATTTAGGCAAATCGTGACATGTCTTACCAACCGCTCGTTATTTGGCGCATGACATGCTCAATGAACGCGAAAGCATAGCGAGGAAAAAGAAAACTGAGTGGTTTTTGGAAATTATGATGGGATTCTGTGACCCTTGCTTACCAAGAGAGGCCAGTGTCAATGAGAAACCCAGGCACGTGATAACAGCGCCCGTTCTAAAAATAAGTTTATGGGCAAAAATGTCCATAACTCACCATGGTTGTTTGGTATTAGTGAGGCAATTGGGCTTCATCTAGATTTGGGCTGTGTAGGGTTAGAAAGTGGTTGTTTCAGCGTCCGGAGATACGTGACCTGTAAGATGATGAATGATGAAACTGAATTCAACCGCCGGCAAGCCATAAAAGAAGCGGGGTAGCTACTAGTGTATCAAAGCGTATCAAGTACGACTATCAGATGTAAGTAGATCGTCCGATTATAGTTATCAATGTCCGGTGTGTAGTGTGATCCCAACTTCGCCTGATAGAATTAAACGTCGGCGTGTGTAAAAGCTTGGTGCAAGCGACTAGGGGCAATATATTTCGTGCTGGCAGTTCAACGTTCAACGTTCAAGTCGAACATTTTCACACAAGCTCCAACGAGGCAACTAGACCCTGGACTTATGAACTCAAATACAGGCAACACGAGTATCCGATCGGAAAAATGTATCCCAACCATGAAAAGGCCAGGTAAAATTGCATGGGTCCCTAATTATGATACTGCGGAGTACTGGATCCGAGAGACAGTCTGAGAATTAGGAGGCCATCTATGGATAACGAGGCTTACTTAAAGTAATTAGAATGATGGCTACACTCGGTAAGAGAAGGTCTATATGACCATTGGCTTGGAAGCTGCCCGTCAAGTCCCGTATGGAAGCTAAGATGTGACGGTTCGCTGGGAAGAAAACTATATCACAGTCAATGGTCTATCTGCGTTTTTTGCTGAATTTGTCGATACTCATGTTGCTGATCAATCAAATGAAAACTCAAAAATAGAGTAGTAGATCGTCGATAAGGAAGTAGAAGATTGATAAGATGAGTCGAGCATATGCACGGATGAGGCGCGTGAGACGGAATGTTACCAAGAAGACGATGCTAACGTGAAAATGATGACCCGAGTACTTGAGAAATCAGCAAGGGGACAACCAAGTTAAGTCGGTGTCAATCGTCAATATTCTTTTCCACAACGCTCGACACCCTACTGACTCCTAACTCGCTTTAAATTGTTTAAATTGACCGCTCTCTCGAGTCTCAGCCATGCAGTCTCAAAATTTCATGCTCGTCGAGGATCCCCTGTCTCTCGAACGCATACGCTCAGTGCTCACTCGACTCGAAGATACAATCATCTTCTCCCTGATCGAGAGGGCCCAATTTGTGCATAACCCTCGTATCTATCAACGCGGAGTTTTCGACGAGTTGAAGAATCTTGGATTCAGTGGCAGCTGGCTAGAATGGTTCCTCAAGGAGACTGAGACTTTTCATGGCGAGTCTCTTTAATTCTGCTTCACTGACATACTGACAATTGGTATTAGCAAAGGCACGACGATACACTAGGTATGTCATCTTTTAGATTACCTCAACAGACCGCCCATTCTCCATATAGCCCAGATGAATATCCCTTCACATCAGACCTTCCGAAGCCTGTTTTGCCTCCATTAGCATTCCCAAAGATCCTACACCCCAACAATATAAACGCGAATCCTTCCATACTGTCTTTCTATACACGTGCCATTGTCCCGCGAATCACTCGCAGAGCTACCCTTGCGTTTTCTACTCTTAAACGCGCTAACGGCATTGTTGGCGATGATGAATTCGAGGACGACGGAAACTATGGTAGTGCTGCTACCATTGATGTGGAAGTTGTACAAGCAATCAGCAAACGCGTGCATTATGGTCTGTAATCTTTTCATGTTTCACTTGTGTTAACTCACAAAAACTTTATAGGCAAGTTCGTGTCTGAGTCGAAATTCAGCGAGAACCCATCTGCTTTCATACCACACATACGAAAACCTAACCGTAAGGCTTTGGAGGAATTGATCACAAAACCCGAAGTCGAACGAAAGCTCCTAATTCGCTTACAAAAGAAAGCTGCAACCTATGCACAAGACATTGGCATCGACACTGAGATTCTCCCGGATGGAAGCCCGAAGATTCCTGGTTATGGTGTAAACGGGTCTGCAAAGATTGATGTCGATGGTGTTGTAGATCTTTATGAGAGTTTCATAATTCCTCTAACAAAGGAGGTCGAGGTATGTATTGTACCATTAGTATCTTCACAATAAAGGGGTGTTCACTTTGAATCAACAGGTGGAGTATCTTCTTCATCGATTAGATGGTCTTTCGGAAGAAGAAATTGAGAAACTAGCCAAGAATGAATGAACCGTACAGTACAGATCATTCATTGATGTCCTATGTATCTTCCGTTGACGTTATTATCTACATTGTGATCGAGAATCTTCATTACTGTCTCTTTTTCCTCGATAATCTGGCAAATGGGTATTTGAAAATGTTTACGGTTACACAGGAGCTCGCTATGTAGCTATGATCGACCTTGTCTGTAAATGTACCGATATCCAAAAGATCATGAAAATGGCCGCTCAGTCCTGCGGAATACGCTATATACAAGGAAAACAAATAGCAAAACAGGAGCATAACTGACTAGTAATTCCGGGGTAAGTAGGGGTATGAAGGTTGTTAGTCAAAATTATAAACCCAGATCTAAAAGTGGTTTATGTGGGCAGATGAACACTACATAGTTATAAGACATACCTTCAAGCAAACGTTGTCTTTCGTCTTCTGATATATTACGGGTAGCGCGTCTAGCCAAAAGTTTTTCTGTCCTGTACCTCTCGTAAAATACTTCATTCGTATAGTCTTTTAGAAGCTGTTTGAAAAATATAAGGATAACAAGTGGGAAAAATCAGGAATTGGTTGCAATACCTTGAGATGAGTGGATAGGGCTGCAGTCCTCAAGGCAGAGAAATCACAATGGCTCGGGTCAAGGACATCGATTGTTCCCCATCTATACTTCCTAGTAAATACACCTTTTAGGTCTTCGGGAGGAGAGTGGAGGTAAGGGAGTTTAGAGTTGTGGATTGATGACGGTGTTGAGGGAATTTCCTCATCAAGCGAGGTAGGCGAAGCCACCATAGGAGTATCAGCAGAAGCTGGCCTCTTTCTACGTCTATTACTCTCAGGGGCGATGAAGGCAAACGGAAGTTGGTCGGCGACATCGACTTTGGAGACAATATGCGCCGAGAAGCGGACGTTGGCTACACTGTCTTGATCTGTTGTATCAGGCGTAATTACATCCTCTGTTGCTAGGGATAAGTCTCGACGTGAGCGAGACCTTGAAAGAGTCTTCCCGTTCGAGCGAGGAGAACGCAGTTTGATCACAGGCCGCGCCTGGCGTTCTTCATCCTGTTCCTGCTCAGCTGGCTCGGCCGGGGCATTATCATTCTCTCCATCGCCATCGCCATCGCCATTAGGTGCGGTGAAGTGCAGCTGCCTCTTCTGCGTACCCGTTGATGGCGGCTGCTTAGATGTTCCGAATAAACCCAAGGCTATCCCTGTATCTGCCAGACCTTTTCGGACTACCTGAAGTTTGAAAAGCAAGGTAAAGTGGTTGAGAAAGGCACACACCGGCCAATTTTATGGACTTTAACTTTTCGTCCGTTAAAGAATCAGCGTGTGCAATTACAGGAAGTATATTTGTTCGGGAAGACAGCCGGTGAATAACCCTAATTTCTGCAGGGGAGATGTTCAATGAAGTTTCTGCTTCGTCGTCGGTATCGTCTCCTGAAGAAGTGTCTGGAACAAGGTCAGGAGGCGCTGCTTCAAAGGAAGGAGAGCCACGATGTCCTTCGGCGCCCATAATTGACGAAGGATCAATCATGTAAAGGCACCTTGAGGTGTGTTAACTCGATCGGTATGGATCACTGTGAAATAAGGCTCTCGTACGCATGTATATGTTGGTCACCTCTATTCTTGCGGACAACTTTAGATTCCTACAAGTAGAGTCAAACGCACCTGCGTGAAGGGACAACGAAAGACATACCTCGTTCAAGGTATCACTGTATTGGGCATCCACGTACTTGATTACGCTGTTGACCTGCCGTTCGAGCTTGAGTTCCTTTCCTTCCGTAAAGTCCAGACCAGGGGTATCGATGACGGAGAGAAGGAGTCTGTCGAAGCGCGACTCGCAAATTTCGATGCACGCGGTTTCAATTGATTGGGTAGGCTTCGTCGGACCCTGCAGGAAGCGGTCGAAAGCGGCTTTTTGGTCGATCGTGGCCGTCGGCGAAATGTCCGCGGTGTCAAGAAGCAGACGCAGGAGTGACGTCTTCCCCGTGCCTTTGCTCCCGACGACCTTTCAGTGCAAAAATCAGAAAAAACAATGCCATACTTCCTCCATGCAGCTCACCATTATATTAAACGTAGGTGGAACTCGAGCTCTGCGCTGGGTATAGCGGCTTACGATCGGACCGCTTAACTTTTTATTATCGAACGCGGATGGCGGACTTGACATGTACAAAGAAGAAATGGTAGATCCATCCTTAGGCTTTCCTAGAGAACCCCGAAATGGTTTATGGAATGCTATGGGGTACGGGACTCCGTGGAAAGACGATTTTGCCGCACCTTGTTGTGGTTGTTCGGTGGCCGGCATTTGTTGTATGGCAGCTACATCGACGAGGTTTTCAGGCCATGGGATGCCCTGACTGTTGAGCTCAGGTAGAGATGGCGAGGTGAGGATACGCGGCGCTTCGGGTTCTTTCTTGGGCTTTCGGCGAAAAGAAAACATGATGTTATGGGTACCAAGAACGAAATAGAATCACAGAAAAGAGCGTGAGGTTAGATTGGGAGGGCGCAAGCGCTGCAGAAAGGGGAAAGACGTAAGTACAAGAGCGTGGATACAAAGAAATTAGGGCTCGTCAGGGTCACGCATCAAAACCAACACATAGAGACCGCTTGAGGTGGGAAAAATATGTTCAATTGTAAATACGATAGGTCTGAATTCTTGATAAAATCACAAATACATTTACAGCCCAACTTCAAAAGTGCGAAATAGAAGAAAAGCGATGGAGGTCGACCTCCAGAATCCCATAAAAAAGAAAGCAAAACGGTAGGAGGAGCATGGCGAAATATTCTACAGACTATTGGAATTCAGGGTATACCGGCAGCGGTGGTAGCGTTTTCCATCCTCAGTTTTTTCAATGGTCGAATTGCCTCAGGGTAATCCAGCGGTCTTTTCAAATCAAGGTTATTCTTGGCGAGTAAATCCTCTCTGGGTTCATATGCGTCATTGCCAGTAGACGGAGTCGGGACCATACGGGAAGATGGAGGTGAAACAGAATGAGGAGAATCGGTAGTTGTAGGTTTGCTACTAGAAGAGCGTCGGCCTTTCTTTTGGCCCTGTCCAGCGGGTCCGGAGTCATGGATATAGTTACAAGGTAGGGATCTGCGGGCGCAGCTCGCACAGGCGGGATGAGCACCATCGCATTTAGTCTTCCGAGCTGAAAGTTGATCGTAAAATCAGGAACCCGCGAAAAAGCTAATAACCAGACGCACCTCGGCAAAAGTTACAAGCGACTACCTTTGGCCCAGAATTTGCCGCTGTTCGAGGTATTTTCCCGGGGATGGTAGCAGCACGTTTACGTTGCGCTGCCTGTTGTTCAGAAGCCGGACGAAGAGGAAGGAGGGTGGGGGCAGACATAGGTACAGGAGTTGACGGAGAGGGCTCAGGAAGAGAAAGAGTAGCAATGGCAGGCAACTCATTATCGTGGAACAAGCTCCGTCCTTCGTTTAAATGAGGCGGCTTTGACGCTCTGATAGAGGAAGGTCCAGGAAGAGGTCCTTCATCTCGCCTATCCAGTGTAACCGCAATCTGGGGCAGGGGGGCAAAGCCTTCACGACTAACTTTATCGACGTTGGAGCTGCGACGTGACAAGGGCTGTGAGGGAACATCCGGGGAAGCAGACACCTCATCGGCGTCTGCGGACCTATCATCACCACTCTCGCTTTCGCTCTCATCGTCTTTCCGTTGTCTAACCGCACCACGGCGCTTGTTTTGGGGCATATAATCACATGGGTGTGACCGCTTTACGCATTGACTACACGCAGGACGCCCACCATCACATTTCAGCTTCCGGGCTATTGAGTGGCGTTAATGAGTAGGTTCAAGGTTACAAATCCGCACTCACAGCGACAGAAATTACATGCAACTGTAATTTTCTTCGTACGTTGTTTCGTGGACCCTGAGATAAGATCAGAACAGATCAGAACAAACCAGAATACTACAACGAACTGGAAGACCCGCGGGCAGAGCCATTTGCAGCCAAGGTATCGGCTATAGGGCGATGTCCGGAACGAATTTCTCCAGTTAGAATGTCGCGTGGTCCAGAAAGGGTTGGATGGCGATGCATCGCCTGATGCGGGGCAGTGTCTATAGCCAGAATGGGTCTTGTGCCATGGGAAATGCCGCCCATATGGGTCATGCCTTGAGGATGATGATGATGAGGGACAGAGAGGTGGGATGACGGTCGCTGTTGACGAAGGTATTCAATCCGAAACTTGTCAAATAGGTATTCTCTGGTATATTTCTGAAGAGTCTAGAAAGGCATGTTCAGTCGTCAAGTGGTATCAACTCGAGGGAGTTACGTACATCCATGTGATGAAAAATGGCCACTCGGAGGGCGAAAAAGTCGCTATGGAGAGGGTCTAGGACATCCAGAATACCCCAACGATAGCTCCGAATGAATTTTCCACGTGAGAGATTATGTGAAAGAAAGTGGGGGTAGGATGAAGGAGTATATTGATGCACGAGCTCTGCACGCGAAGTTGGAGGCCTAGGGACGCCGTCGCTGTGAGAATACATGTCAGGTGATATAAGCGCATAGGGTAGCCGGAGGTGAGCAGGAGCGATGGGTGATGTGGGTGGGGTGGGGTTATTGTTGGAGGGAGCGGAGCCATTGTGGTTAGCACCAAAGCCATTTGAGGATTCCCCATTCTTAGGTGGCGTATGGTCTTCCTGTACGTGTTGCTGATAAAGAGGTGAACTCGTGGTGTCCATATCAAAAATGCCGAAACCGATCCCAGCTTCTGCTAAGTCCCTACGGATAGCGACTTTGACCGCCGCGAGGCGTTCATTCGATAATATATCCGCCCGCGCAATGACAGGGAGAACATTTACTCGGGCAGATAAACGCCGAATGGTTTCGATCTCGACAGCCGGCAAGGTCGGCCGAAGCAGCAAAGGGTTTGTTGTTAGAGGTGGTTCAAGGATGACAGGTTCTTGTTCCGCATGAGAAAAACTGTTGGTACGCGCCCTGGGAATGAGAGGAGCAGATGGACCCGGAACCGGTGGAGGTACGATTTGGTCCGGGTCGAGGAAATAGATGCAGCTGTGGAACCAAGTTCATGTATTGTGAGGAAGACACTAGCATAAGGACGCACAGATGGACATAGCGATCAGTTTTCTGCGCATTCCAATCCTGCGAAATGAATTGAACACAGAGCCGTCTCCTGTCTGTCGCGTAACTCACCATCTCAACGCTTTCCGCAAACCGGCCTTCGACATTGCGCAAGATTTCGGACAATGACCACTCTGCAGACTTTTCGTCTCTAAAGTCCAAGGACGGCGTGTCGACAAGGTTAAGGCCTATCGACTGGGGTTTGCCATTTCCCTCAATGTCCACGTTGATATCAATAGATGTTGGCCTGATGTAAGAAGTATGCCCGTTGCAACCTTGTACGAACTTGGCAACGTTAGCGAGCTGCTCCTTTGTGGCGGACGAGGAAATGGAGCTTGTGTCGAGCAAAAGGCGTAGAAAAGAAGTTTTGCCTGTCCGGGCGTCAGTGTAGGCGCGGAAGCAGATTGCTTCGGGCAAAGTACACGCACCTCCTCTGCAACCGGCGACAAGGAGGGTGAACTCGGTGTGAGGTTTGTCTGCTATGAACACAGCCAGTGAAAGATTAGCAGTGATGTTGGCTGCGAACAAAGATGACGATTACCCGGGGTATCAAGGCCGGCCTGGGGACTCTGGGAAGGGTAGGGGGGGTGCTTGGAGGAACGGGAGTCTTCGTCGTGACGAGTGCGCTTGTCGGGGTGGTTCATAGCGGTGAGAATGGACTCACGGCGACGCCAGAACGGAGAAAGCAGGATTGCCCGCACGCAAAGGAAGCGCGGTGATGGAGAACGACACTTAATTCCCACCGAGCCAATCGGAACAAACTAGGGCCAAATAATTCACGTCAAGCTCTCGGCCCGTTTGTGGGCGCGGAAGCGGAAGCAACTACAAGATACAGATAATTACAGAGAGATACAGGAGAATACTACGCTGGATTATGATATGGTGCTATGGCGGAGGGCGATGGAGCCACCGGAACCTAAGGTAAAGCAGGCGTGGGAGCTGTAGACATGCGCCCGGAGTGCGCGCGCAGTCAGCCTAAGTTAAGGCTGGATAGCAACAGTACGTAAAGGGGAAGTTCGGGGGGATCTGTTGGCGGAGAGCGTCCGAATTAATGTGGGGGAAGATGCGAAGGCACCAGGTAACCATGTATGTCCAGGTCCATCACGGCTGCGACTCCGTCAATATCTCTTCTCTGTGTCCGAACCTCCTGACGGGCTTTGCATTCTGTGTATCTGCCGCTGCGATGGGCGAGGTGACGGCCTCTCTGCCTGGAAGGTATACGTTTCTCCGACAACTGCCGGCTCTGTCGCCGCGGGCATCAAACCTGATCCAAAATCGGAGGGTAACGATGTCGAGGGATCCATGCGGCCTGTCGTCGTCGAGCCCTTCTTTGATTTTGTCCCCTTTTTTGCCTTGCCAGGTCCACGCCGTCTTTGAACAGGCACGTATTCGCATTGAAACTTGCGGACCAAGCAATTCGAGCAAGATGGTTTCGCACCATCACAACGAAGTTTCCGGCCTACACGCAGATGACGTTCGGACTTAGTTCCGTGATAAGTCCATCATAGACTCACCTCGGCAAAAGTTGCACGCGACCGCTGTCTTTCTGAGGTTTCTGTTCTTCTTGCTGTCGTCTCCAGCATCAGAATCCCTACGCCGTTTTTTGCCTTTATTGAGGGCGCTGTACGATTCATCACCTTCATCATCATTGTCAACTCTGCCATCACTAGAACCATCCGATACGGAACTCGGGGAGTAGCCCGACGGATGATCGCCGCCCGTCCCCGGCCATGCGTGCGATGCATTGATTGATGTGAGTGGATATTGGGGATAGTCTGTGGACATTTGTGAAGAATAGGACCCAGTATTTTGGTAAAGTTTGGGCCAGGAAGGGAAGGAATAACCAGCTGCAGAGGTTTGACGTCAAGGGAAAGTTCTCCCAAAAGCGGACACGGCAGATGACATACATTGCGTTGAACTTTGTCTTAATGCCCCAGGATAACTTTCCGCCCCCCTATCCGACATGTCCCCCAAAAAATTGTACGTCTCGAGCCTAGCGGTTTGCGCTGGCTGGCTGGATCCTCGTCGTCCGCGGCTCCCTCTTCCTTCGTATGGCGTATGAATGTA
>QLON01006907.1:0-20037 GCA_003313675.1 Termitomyces heimii
TCAGAGGATACATGTATGTACCTCATATATTCTCTCTTCTCGCTTTTGACACGATGATTTTTATAGCTTTTCCACCAAAAGACACAGAAGACAATCATTTTTCTTTCACATTACACCAACCTATAGAAATTCCTGATCCCTGGGTCGGCCCCAAGACGTATGCTGAAGACTTCTATTCCGGAGGAGACGTCCGACCTCTGCAAAACGGGTCTCTGGATCCACATCGCCTAGAAGTCGACAATCAAAGCGGAATAATAACATTTTCTCAACATGGGGTTGAAGAAGGTGAAGCACAACCATCTCCAAATATGGGTGCCGGTAAGTAAAGTCATGAAGATACCCTATTCTGTGGTTGATTTCCCATAAGAGGACTTGTCACACAAGGGTATTGACCAATCGCCCAAACTTGATTATACTGTCGAGCTTGAGCCTTGGGATGGGCCGATCGATCACGAAGAAAACTACCCTGCCCAAGTTGAAATCAAGTCATCTTCTCACATCGTTGAGAATCAATCTGCTGTTGGCAATGATGGTGACATTCAAAAGATTGTTGATTTTGAAGACGAGAATGCTCCCATAAACACGGAGGGCGCCACGGCAAGATCATCACACGATACAGCGAAGTTAACACAGGAGTATACTGAAGGAAGGGCTGTGCGAGTCTTGGATAGTATCGCATCTCTTGCACCATCTCGCCACAAGGATACACTTGAACCGCTGGCCCTTGGACAGGCCAAGACTTCCGATGTCCTTTATGACGACATCGTAGTGCCCGCGAAACTTGAACATTCTGTCCACGATCATCATCAAGGTGAGCTGAACGAGAACAGAACAGCTGATACTGAAACCTTTTCTATGTTAGAGGATGCGCCCGCCCTTGATTGGATGAACAAACCGACTTTCATTCCTGATATTCCTGCTAACACTGTTGCGGACGCCAAACACCCAAATTCAGGTGCTTCTACCAATGAATCTTCCGAGGTTATTCATTCGAATGAGAAAGCGGTTAACGAGATCAGAGAAAATTGTGTCCAAGGTACAAATTTTCTAGGTGAGATCAACAAACTTCTTGTGAAGTCCAATTCATGTACCGCTCCAGCGCTCGAAGCCAAATCACCATCAGCGAAAGTGTCTGCAGAAGAGATGGTAGATGCAGTAGATCAGCTTCCCACTGAAACACAATTTGAAGCGGGACTGAAAAATACGCCTGAAACCTCGAAAGTGGGAATCCGGTCACCTTCGGCTTCACTGGGTCCAACTGGAGTTATTGACGATTCTAGCTCTACTCAGCATGATCAAGAGCTTGAGATCAGAAATCTCCTAACTATGGCTCGCGATGAGACGAAAACTGACGACAAGGTCGGGGCAGACATAGATTCTGTTCTCAGAGAAGATCTTGTTGCGCCTGAAATCAGCGACGTTGGAACAGATGTCAAGTTAGATGTCGGTGATGGCGTAATAGCCCTCGATTCAGACCCAGTCCCAGGACTCCAGTCCAAATCTTTCATTCAGAGTACAATCATGAATCATACCGAAGTACGTGCAAGCTTAGGTTACAGTCTCATGGATTGACATGGCTTATCAGGTCCTTGACGGGGATCCTGTGACTGAAGCCATCGAGGAGTTGAATTTTGGAAGCGGCGAACCTGCCAATGTTGCCATTGACTTGAATAACTCAGCTCTGACTCTTCCAGAATCGGAGCTTATAGTGTCTCGCTCCGCTACTCCTACATTGATAGAAGGATCGCAATCCCTCAACAGTGATGCTCACACATCTGTCAATGATAGCGGTGAAATCGACTCCCAAATCGCTCCTACATTCCAGGACAATTCAACTCCAAATCCGATGGCACATAGACGCCCTATAAACACGCCGCATTCTCAATCACCGGCCCCTGTAGTTGCCATTCAACAATCGTTGAATATCGCCGAACCACCGGAAGCATTGTTTCACCACTTGACAGTCGCACCGCTCACGCCAGAGACCTTTCACACTGAAACTGCTACGAAGGAACAAAGTAGACCGGACAGTTTCATCAATCAAGGCACGATTTCTGTTGATTCTGGCATAGATTCTGCCCCTTCGGATCGACAACAGCCTCCACTATCTTCTCTTTCGTCTGACCTTTTTCCTGATCCCGCATTACCATGGATCGGTCCATACTCTGTGGACGTTGTCATGCGCAAGGCGTCTGAGCCTTTCTTGTTTGCCGACCCATACCCAGCGAGTCTATCGACTCCTGCTGACACTAGTACAGAATATGCTGTGAGCTTTGGACAAATTTTCTCCCCGAATTTTTCACCCTCATCGCACGACGCGCCGGAAAGTAGCCAGACAGGAAGAAATGACGTGAGTGATCGGATCGGGAAGCAAGTAGCTGTTCCAGCTCAACCAAGTGACGAGGACCTACCTTTCCAACAGGGCAGTTCGGTTGAGGTCGAGTTGGTCAATGATGGCCAATCAACTTCTGTGGCTAGAAAACCGTCGGCTTCACAGACTTTTGAAGACGCTGTTGCAGATAACACAACTCAAGATACAGATCCTCAGGACGAGGTACCGTTTCTCCAATATGATGATCCAACAAGGGTAGAATTAGCGAACGAAGTTGATCCGACGCTTGTAAAGACTGCGGCAACTGGTCTGTCGTCTCCAGCGTTGAAAGATTTTGACAAGTCATTAGAACTCGACTGCCCTACGGACCTGACGCCTGAAGCAAAAGATAATGGTGGCGAAAACACGGCGCAACAATCGAGGTGATCACATCCGCTTGACATATTGACTCGCATTCTGACTCATTAAAACAAGTCCTCTTTCCTCTCCTGCCGTTGAGCGTGCTGGTGACCTATCCCCCACACGTGTAAGGAGTCCTCCTTTGGAGGACGATCTTCCGTCCATACTCATAATCAAGAAGGTACACACAACTCAGACGCCCGTCAAAGGCAAAGTCGGGCGGTCATGGAAGCGAAAACGCACTTCTTCCGTCTCAATGATGTCTCCTGTGTCTACAACGGCCTCATCGAAAAAGCCAGACAAGAACAAAACAACTTTTCGCTTGCCTGCAAAACTTCGTGTTCCTCATCGAAAGGGCTCAAGATCGGAGAACAGGAAAAGCAAGGACGTCGGTGTATCACCTATATCTCAGGGATCCTGTGAAAGGCAGTCGGTTTCCAGCCGATCAAGCTCCGATGCGAGCGCAGCTCGCCGTATGCTTGAGTCTAGTAGCAGAGGCACCTCCCGTGCTTCCTCTATCGCTTCAACTGCTCCAAGCGACAATCTATCAACGCAACTGTCACCTACGTTGGGCAGGGGCAACTCCCTCCGTCACCAACCTCTTCAGCCACCGCCACCGCCACCGCCAGTCCCTCTCTTTCACAGACACCATCACAATCGTCCACAGCAATCTCGTCCTGTTCCCAATCAGCGGACTTCGTCTTCCGCTCGACAACACGATTCGACTGAATCATCTACTTCTAAGCAAGGCACTTCATCCTTGCATCGTCATCCCACTTATTCTAGCTCACCAGTGACTCGATCTAACTGTCGATATCATAAGATTAGTATTCCTCTTGACGATGAATCTGATGAAGAGGGCTCCGGGGACGAAGATGTCAAACTTGTCTATTTTCTTGTGCCTGGCTGCTCTCTAGGAAACAAAGAACTCAATAGGGACGAAAAAATCATCGACCATGGTGATGCTCAACCATCAGATGGCCTCTTGATGACATCAGATTTGGATGCTTATGCATTCAATGCTCCCCTCCTTAGTGTTTTAAGGTTGCTTGTGGGCGTTGATATGTTGCGTGAGGGGGAGATATATTATCTGCCACTTCCTGGTTCTGACTGGGTACCGCGTAAAGTCTGTGAAACATCAGCCAAAATGCGCCAGAGCTCTGCAGATCATGGTTTATCGCATGTTACCCCTCGTCGCAACTCTAATATGTCAATTGCACCAGTTGCAGGTCATGGTCCTGCATCAACCATGGGTCCCTTCAGGTCTCTGAAGCCATCGTCAACTATCTCCCAAACGTCCAGTGAGCTCACTGACGTGGACGACAGCCCTCAACTGAAGCGATTCGGGTTCTCGTCAGTTGGAGAAGAAGGCAACGTTAGCAAATTGGAAAAAGAAATTGGTTCTCCCCCAAGGAAGCTCAAGGTTCATAGTCTGGACACTGAATACCGACCACGTTCACAAGACGAAAGCAATCATCTGGATGAACATGCAGTTGGACGGGCGCGCTCGAGCAAAGGACACCAACATGGTTTGAAGCGCAGTCGTACCTCCGATGTGATTCACGGGACCGATAATGGTCGGAAGCTGAAGAAACAGAAAATGGGTGGCGATGCAGCCACCGCATCAAGCACATAGTCTTTCATGCATGCGCTTTCATTGTCCGAACTATCTATACTCCTACCTCATTCTTTTTTTATTGTAATCTGCATGCGTACACCCATATGCGGCTCAATATCGTTGTCTGTGCATTTTTTGACATCTGTCGAACATGGATGCTATTGGAGACACATCATTGCCCATGGAAACATAGGAAATTCAGGGAAATGTCCTGATGATACATCTTATCCTCTCTTAACGTGAGCAATACTTGATGTGTTCAAGAGATGCGTCATGCATTGAATTCACCCTCGCAAATTTGTCGGCTTTCTTTTCTTTGGTTTCTGCTCTTCGTCGTTATCAATGTCGTCAACTTGTCGTTTCTTCGAAATCAACATTGACTTCGACTTTTTCGCTTTAACCTCTTCTTTCCGCTTTGGTTCCCCTTCATCGTCCTCATCTGACGGGAAATCATCATCTGTAACCCTTTTCATAGGCACAGCTTTTTTCATTTTTGCCTGCAATTCCTGTTTCCTCTTCTTCTCGTCCTCGCTTTCATTATCGTCGCCGTTGTCAGAGGCAAAGGGGTCATCGGCAACCTTCTCTTTTTTGAGCTTCGGTTTTGGCTTTGCCTTGGTTGATGCCGCTGCAGTCATATTAACGGCTGCCGTCGGGTGTTTTTCTACGGATATAACTTTGTTGGAAGCCAGTTCAGCGAAAAATGCATCCTTCAGCTCCTAAAAGGGATGTAAGTGTGTCGAACACAAACCCAACATGACTGAAAACTTGGAGCTAACTTTGGATTCTGCATCACCGATGAGCGCTGAGTTCTTCCAAATCTGAAAAGAGAGGTTAGCTATAGGGAATACCCCTGATATTTACTTGAGTGTACCGTCGACGGCAGACCGCTTGCATGCTTGCTGTCAATACCTACAAATGCTTCAGCACTGGTGTCGATTGTAGAGGTTATGGATAGTGGTTCCGTCATCTACAACTCACCTAGAGCCGTATATAAATTAGATTTGACACCAGATAGACTGACGCCGTGATTTCTCAACAAAATCCTCATAACCTTTCGACCAGTCAGTTAAAGCATGCTAACCTCAATGATTTAAGCACACCTCTGTAACTTTAACCTTGTCATAGACATCTGGGATGTACACACAAATCACATGTTGATAGTTTGGACTGTCTTGTGAAGCTGGGGATGTGGCCACTTTCGCCAAATGTGCATTTGTTGACGCAAGAGGTCCCGAAACAAGCGACGCTGTCATATAATCAATTGTTTGATATGGCATTCGCAAAAGAGACATACTGGCAAGATTGGACCATATTGTATCTACTTTCTCAGCAGAAGCAAAAATCAGCCTGCTCCCGAGCTTTGTTAATTGTAACGCATTTCGATTGCTAACAACATGTACCATTTCCCAGAGACATATCCATGCTTTCTGGCTATCTCTCTGAGTTTACCTGTGGCTTCTGTCTGGACCTAGGAAAACTATTGGTAAGAATGAAATCTATGCAGAGTTGGGTGACGGACTTGCTCGCGCACTTCCTTCTTGCTTTTGGCGCCAGTCTTCTTGTTTGAACGCAGAGGAATAGACTCGTCGTTCTTCATGGGATCGAACACATTATACACAATTTGGTCTTTGTCTATAGATATGGTGATGTGGCATACCTTGATGTCTTCCACCTTTTGTGTTACCTCCCTTACTAGAAGAGAATGGGTAAAACAACTTGAAGATTGAACCATGCATACGTAACACCGATGCCTCTTCCATTGCATCTTGTATGCCAGTATCTTCACGCGTTGGTGCAGAACCTTGCACCCATATCCACTAATAAGTCATTCCAGATTCATCAACCTTAAAGATATATGATGCCTGAGATTTAGACGCACAGGCTTTTTCCCATCATTTTGTATCATGGATGGCTTATACTATGCTGCCTGTTAGGCATGTCTGGTTTTATATATAAAACAACGAGCCTTAGCTCACTTTGGTTAGGAAGTCTTGGAGGGGTATGTAAGAGCCAGCATTCCATGAATACAAATATTCAACGGGGACAACGTCTTCGGACTTGGACATAATTCGATGCAAGGCAGAAATAGAATGTCTGATACGAGACAACTTTGTTGATAGTGTTCAAATTAAGGCTCAAGCGCTCAGCACTCAAATTTGATCCACAATGTGCAACGCATTTTGAATAAAACGCGTTGTTTGGTTGACTTTGGCAGTGTGATCGGCAAGGGTCAATTACGTCAAGGTAAGACTTAGTAAGTTCTATGTATACGCACAGATATCTAGTCTAATGTTTGTACATCGTTTGGTCTATGAGCTATGTGTACTCACCCCGAGTCTGTATAATTGATTTGAGGGTGTTTTATGTCACTGCGTAATTTATATTAACTTCTTCTCCCATGGTCCAAGGTTGTGACCCGCTTGGTCAAATACGTTTTGTCTCTGTCAAAATCAAAGTCAAAGGTCACTCACGGTGCTCTGGCCACTTGTCGGGTGCAACAGAGACGAAGCATCCTAATCATCGAAACCAAATGCCAATCAGTCATACTCCAATACTCAGTCAACGATCCATCTTAAGCATAGGGTAACCTTCTGGACAAGCACAGCAATATATGAAACACCGGAGCCAAGGTACAGGCTTTAGTAGCTGTCAACATGTCTAACTCTGCTGTGGAAATTCCATCGACAAATTACGATGGAGCGCCTTGATCTGGCAGCCGCTCAATAGCGTATCGCCTCTTGACAATATACATGAGTGGTATTCCGGGTATTTGACGGATGCGGCGTCGAAGCTCTCTATCACAGGTAGCGACGATGTAACATTTATGTGCAGTGACTCGCTGCACCAGACAGTCATCGGCATAAGTTCCTGTATGAGAACAATGTAATCGTTCAAAACGAGGGTCTCGCGCCACGCTGTGAGCCAAAGGCTAGAGTATTAGCACAAAAAGGTGACAAAATTAAAGGGCCACGAACCGAAGAGCAACACGATAACGATGACCAAGTTTCTCCAATTCGGCCATCACACAATCTGTAACGCAGGGTATACCTTCGATACGTGATAATTTGATTAGACAGTCGACTGAGACAACAGTATGATGCATACATTTTGCAAAGAGACAGTCCATCATGCCGCTCACAAGCTCCAGCTTGTTCTGCAGGCTGAAATTGATGAAATTAGTGTCGATCAAGACACGGTATGGAGGTACGAGAGCTGTGTTATGTGCAAAAAATAGCGACGAAGCTACTTGAGGTCTGGTGCTACATGAGTGACATGATCGACGAAAGAACTGGTTTGCCTCACACTCTGCGCACAAGTTTCTCCTTCTCCTCCTCCTCCTTTTTCTTCTGCTTGAGCTGGTTTTCTTTTCTAACTTGTGATGTTGGAAAAATGTCTACTTTCTGATTGATATATGAACCCACAGGCGAATGTCATTGGGGTTTAGCATACGCTTCACTGCAGCGAATTTGCGAGTTTTCTTTGCCTTCACCTGGAAAATTTCTTCAGAAAACTTGAATTGGTACAATGTTACTTGATGTTACCATTGTTAATTGAATTAACAGTCAATATGTGTATGGGTCAAAGAGATAAGAAAAACAACACATGACGTAAGCATCCCTAACAATCCTATTCTATCCTTCAAGAGAGTATCGTCGTCATTTTCAAGCGCCTCATTTTGGTCTCATTCCAATACAATTTTTGTTCATACTGAGACAGGTAAATTCGGCCGTAGGCTACCTCAAAGTCGACCCTACTCCTGAGCGATAGATGTGTTTCATAAAAACAGCAATAAAGATTGCATATCTCTCATCCGCCATCCATTTCTGATGTATGATGCCCTGTTCGCAGTCAAAGATACATTTAACCGGTCTCATATTGAGTCAAAATCCCAGGATTGGTGTGTTGGGTGCAGATGGATACCAAGATACGTAGGTGCCCTGTATCGTTTGGGGATGTTATCTTTCTCAGGTATTCTAAAAATGGCTCTCTTCACAAGCCGCTACATATCTTCTTGGGAAGGCGGATTATTAGATTGTCCGACTTTGCTGTATGAGAAACGCTGTCTAAGTGGTCTGAGGGTTCATGAGCCAGAATGTTGTGATGTATATGGTTGAGAATTCCGAGACGTTGCCGAACGAACGCTGACCTCCGCTGACTCGAATTCGACGTGAATGTCTCCGTAGTTTCCGTCTCCTTGGAAATGATGTTGAAACGATAATCGAGACCTATGCACACCGAGCATATAATAAATTGCCAGTGACCCTGAACACAGCGTCATGCAATGAGCCAGAAGGCGCCAAAGAGGTGGATAACACAGCATAGGTTCGTAAGCCAACGGTGTGTACGGAAGTTATCCGATAAGAGAATGCGCGTTGCTTCGGCAAGGAACAGATCAAATGCCGAGTGGACATCGACAGTCTCATGATCCGAATTCGACGAAGATGGTGATTGGGTTGAGAAGCGATGTTACAGGTTTGAAACCCGATCTCACCGACATGCAACACGCACTCGATGACTCTCTAGATTGGCAACTACACTATGTACTGCGATCTATATAAACTCTTTGAAATGCCATAATGCTCCATTGCCAAGTTCTCCCATCTCTTTGGTATGGCTATCACAACTGTACCTGTCCAAAGACGTTCTATCTCTGTTCCCTCTCCTCAGGCTGCTGAGACACTCAAAACCACTGTTGTCGCTACCGCGCCGGAGAGTATGTTGGAAACACCGGACGCTGAACAAACGACATGTTTGTTGTCTGAATTTATCAACTCGTATCAAGAACTCGAAAGTTACAGGTGCGTCTCAAGCTTCTTCAGGAAATCGGGATCCTGAAGTTATTCAGACTTGGTCGGCCTGTCATTGTCGATGGGCATAATCTGACCATTGCAGCTGTGACAGCAGCTTCACGGTACTTTGCAAATGTAGCTCTTAGCAATTCGCCCGCGATTGTGGCGCGTGTGGAGAAGAGCCGCGCCGTAATGACGACTAAAATCAACGCTGGAACTAGTGTATATGGTGTGTCAACTGGTTTTGGCGGAAGTGCAGACACGCGCACCGACCAGCCTCTTCTCCTTGGCCAATCCCTTCTGCAACTACTGCAAAGCGGCGTTCTCCCTTCGTCTTCTCGACCTCTTGATGTTCTTCCACTCCTCGATCCCATTACGTCGACGAGTATGCCTGAGTCATGGGTCCGGGGCGCCATTCTAATCAGAATGAATTCGCTCATTCGCGGCCATTCTGGTGTGAGGATGGATCTCATCACGAAGATGAATGAAATATTGAATGCCGATGTCACGCCTGTCGTCCCCCTCAGAGGAAGCATATCAGCATCCGGAGGTATGTATCATCTCATTACATTCTTTTCATCTTGTTGAACTACTTGTTCTAGATCTGTCACCGCTTTCTTATGTTGCCGGAACGCTGACCGGAAACCCTTCTATCCGTGTCTTTGACGGGCCAAGATTCTCTGGTGCTCGCAAAATTCGCTCTTCATATGAAGCCCTTAGATCACACAACATAGCCCCCATTGATCTTGCTTCCAAGGAACATCTTGGTCTGTTGAATGGTACCGCTTTCTCTGCTTCCGTTGCGACGTTAGCCTTGAATGATGCCGTCCATCTCGCCCTGCTTACTCAAGTCTGCACCGCGATGGGTACAGAAGCTCTTGCAGGAACTCGCGCATCCTTTGATTCATTCATACATGATGTTGCAAGACCTCACCCAGGCCAGGTACTCCAGTCGTACTCGAGTGACACAAGTTCAAAGATTTACCATCTCTTTCACAGATTGAATCCGCTAAGCTCATCTGGGACCTGTTGGAAGGCAGCACCTTTGCAACGGCCCATGAGCAGGAAGTTACGATCGAGGAAGACGGAGGTGTTCTCAAGCAGGATCGATATCCATTGCGAACTTCGCCCCAATTCATTGGTCCGCAGATTGAGGACCTTCTGGAGTCATTGAAGACAATCGCTATAGAATGCAATTCGAGTGAGTATCCACCACTATCAATCATCGCCTTCTTTTCACCTATCTTCCAACGTTCTCAAGCTACAGACAATCCGTTGGTTGACGGCGAGACGGGGACAATACATCATGGAGGGAATTTCCAGGCAATGTCTGTGACCAATGCAATGGAGAAGACACGTCTAGGTCTATATCACCTTGGAAAACTTCTCTTCTCTCAATGTACAGAACTCGTCAACCCTACGATGAATCGTGGCTTGCCACCTTCCCTTGCCGCCACAGATCCTTCACTCGACTATCATTGCAAAGGTGTCGATATTGCAAGTGCAGCTTATGTCGCCGAGCTTGGTTATCTCGCAAATCCCGTTTCTTCCCATGCACAATCCGCAGAAATGCATAACCAGGCAGTCAAGTACGTCTCAACAACCTTTTAGATGCTCTATGCCTAATCACAGTCCTCAGTTCTATGGCTCTGGTCTCAGCTCGTGCAACCATCAACTCTCTCGAGGTGTTGTCTATGCTGACAGCCTCGTACCTGTATGCTCTCTGCCAAGGTATTTTTTGATTTTGTCAATCAACTCCGGCAGCTACTGACTCAAACTACAGCTCTTGACTTACGCGCTCTACAGAAGGACTTTGACGAGGGCTTTACTCAGATCATCGATGAAGCATTGAGCGGGTACTTTGAGCGATCGCTCTCCACGTCAGATCACAAGGTTCTGGCAAGTAAGCTGTCACGCACAATGCAGAAAATGCTCGAAGAAACAAGTACAATGGATGCACTTGAACGAATGCAGAAGGTTGCTGATTCGTCAACAACGATACTTGTCGACTTTTTCACGAGATCGGCCACCGACGATATGGAATCACTTGGCTCCATTCTTCGTAGGGTTCCTGAATTCCGTTCCACCATTGCTCTGCGAGCAACGGATCTTTTGGACACCTTACGACGGGAATATCTATCAGGTGCCCGGGGAGCTGCACCCGCCAGCCGGTATTTGAACAAGACTCGCCCGGTTTACGAGTTCGTACGGGTGACTCTAGGTATCAAGATGTACGGCTCTGAAAATCTTGATCGATTCAAGGAAGGCTTGTATGTTGACGATCAAAGTGTTGGTCAAAATGTTTCTCTTATCCATGAGGTATGTTTTTTTGACTTTATATATAACTCCGTTCTAATATTAATCGAATCAGGCCATTCGTGACGGCAAATTGCAACCAATAATTGTTAATCTTTTCGCATAATTTTGCATAAATGATTTCCAGACATCCAAGCTATATAATTTATATTTCTAAGGACACTATTACAATATTAATTATAATACTATTATTAATGATATAGTTTAATAAAATTAACAAGTTTACCCGAGCGCTCCTGCTCAAAACATGTATCAGTGGTCAGAAATCCCTGTGCACAGATTACCAGACTTCCTAAGAAGTTGCCACGGATTGACTGATATTTCATACGTACAGCATTTGCAAGGTCCCCTTAGAAAAAAGCGGAACCTCGGTTGTTGCCGAACTTCACGTGTCGCGCACAAGTGAGTCCGCTCACCCTACGCTGACAATCCCGCTTAATATTCCCTCTTCTGATACCATATATTATAGGTCCCTTTCTATATCTACGGGATGCTCTCGAAACAGGTTATTGCTGTTGCGCGTGGTCGTGGTTTGTTGTATTCAAAAGGCATTCAAAGGATTGCAGGAACGAACCTGGCTCGAGGATGGTAGGTAGCCCTTTCTTTACCTGATTTACTTATAAATTCGTGCAAAGGAGAGACTTTGCTGCTCCTTCTGTACGGAAGTCAACCTTCCATTCGTCCAAACTACTCGAAGGTGAGGTCACATTTAATTCAAACGATGGACAGCAGATACTCGAACTCCGTATAGCCATCACCGTTAAAGTTCCAACTATGGCTGAATCTATCACTGAGGGTACATTGAAGTCGTTTTCGAAACAAGTTGGAGATTCGGTATCTGCTGACGAGGAACTCGCGACTATTGAAACTGATAAAGTACGTGACTCAAAAAGGTGTGATCTCCCAAGCATCATAGACCAATCAATGGGACTACAGATTGACGTTTCCGTAAATGCACCCGAGTCTGGAAAGATTATTGAATTTTTGGTAAATGAAGAGGATACTGTGACTGTTGGACAAGGTCTGCTTATTATTGAGCCCGGTGAAGTTGAGGGTATGTTGACTGGCTTTTTTCAAACACTATCGGTGCAGTTAACGAACCTCCTGGTGTGCAGATACCATGTCATCGCCTTCAAAGGAGGCAGTGCCTGGAGAGCACAAAACTAAAGATTCCACGGAACCTGTCGACCAGCAGGTAAACAAAAAATTGCCGGAAGCCCCTACACCCTCAAACGGTGATAAGAAGCCTTCAGAGAAGGAGGTGTCAAAGGAGGAGGCCACCTCGAAAGAGACTGTATCGAAAAAGAACGAGACTGTCTCCGTCAACCAGCCAGTAGTCAGCCGGGGTGAAACCAGGGTACGTCGATCATGATAGTTTTTGTTGAACTTTGATATAAAATGCTTGAGTAGGTCAAGATGAACCGTATGCGCCTCCGTATTGCCGAACGCTTGAAAGAGTCCCAGAACGCTGCTGCCTCGCTGACGACGTTCAATGAAATCGACATGTCTTCGCTGATGGAAATGCGCAAGAAGTTCAAAGACCAGGTTTTGAAGGAACATGACGTCAAGCTTGGTTTCATGAGTGCCTTTGCGAAGGCTTGTACGTTGGCCCTGAGGGAGATTCCTTCGGCAAATGCGTCGATCGAAGGCGACGAGATTGTTTATCGTGATTACGTTGATTTGAGCGTGGCAGTCGCGACACCTAAAGGCTTGGTGACTCCTGTTGTCAGGAACACCGAAACGATGGGTTTTATTGAGATTGAGAAAGAAATTTCCTTCCTGGGCAAGAAGGTAGCTCTCGGTATTATCACTCTCTTGTAGTCTCATTTTGCCCCTTCAGGCCAGGGACGGAAAGCTCACCTTGGAGGACATGGCTGGCGGAACTTTTACTATGTAAGGTCTCTTTCACTTCAGAGGTAGTGATATTTATCATGTCCTTAAGCTCCAACGGCGGTGTTTTCGGTTCTTTGTATGGTACTCCTATCATTAACTTGCCTCAATCTGCCGTGCTTGGTTTGTTGAGTCATTTTTCTTGGAAGCTTAAGCTCATCACGGTTTTTCCAGGTATGCATGCTATCAAAGACAGACCCGTTGTCGTTGATGGCCAGATTGTCATTCGACCCATCATGGTTGTAGCTCTTACCTATGATCATCGCTTGCTGGATGGTCGTGAGGCGGTCACTTTCCTTGGTATGTTCCTTCAGTCTTCAAGTTCCTTTGCGAAAATTCATCGTGTTCATCTCGTGATTATAGTAAAAGTCAAGGAATACATTGAAGACCCAAGAAAGATGCTGCTTGCATAGACGCAGTCAATTGATATCTATCGTACTGCCTATCTTATTTTTTATGGATCCAATCTCAAACCTAAATTTAATGCATACATCGGCGCAATGCTAAAAAAATCTGCTTGACCTAGGCCAAAAATCCAAACTGGGTAGGCATCCTGATGGTATCCATTCTTACGCCCTCAAGGCAAGCTTTCCGGATGAGACATCTGTATTGTCAGACCGCACGAAGCGCTCCATGTCCTCTCGCACTTCCCCAATGCAAATTCTGTATCATTGACATGATCTCAATTGATGCACAAGTCGTCGATAACAATACAAATACTAGGACTTGTATTCCACGCACAAAAAATGCCATCCTTGCTTCCACAATCCCTTCTAAAACCTTGACATCTCCAAAAAGGGACAGGGAGAGACAATACTAAATTTCACTAACTTTAGCACTCTTCAAGACGTCGAAATTAAACCTAGGGCGAGTACTAGCTCTCTATTGATACATCTACTTACAGGGGGGGAGCCAAGCTCTTTTATTCTTCAGCCATCTGGCTCGATAAATTTGAAATTAGTAATACTGCATCCAAGAAGACTGCCTCCTTGCGTCTTTCAGGCTCGCTTCCCAACAAACTCTGACCAGGAACGAACTTCAGGGGGTATACGGCCTTCAGTATAGCTCCTCAAACCCCCAAGAGAGATTTTCTGTGCGAGACTCTCCACGAAGAGGAGGGCTGTGCGGGCATTGTTCAATAGGGGAAGACCAAAATCGACGGCATTTCTGAACGGACAAGGCAGTGAGCACAAGGAAAGAATACTAAAGCTAGGACGCACCGGCGGGCGACGTAATCCTCATCAGTGAAATCAGTACCGCGGGATTTCGCAAGGTTAATGACGCATTGTATATCGAATTCATCAAATACCATGCGAAGCTTGCGTTTGTCTTTTGTCGGGAAAATGATGCGTTTCGCTGTAACGTAAGGGATGGTATTCAAGAATTCCTCGACGATGGGAGATGAGCAACAGAGCTTGAATCCAAGTGTGGTCAAGGTCTTTGCAATGACAGCCATTTCTGGTTTCGAAATGTCACCGCCGATGAGAACGCCAGAACCAGCTCGAGGAACCTTGAACCCAGTGGTGCTGAGAAGAGAAGCCCAGTATGCTTCATGAACGTTTTTGCCGAAACTCGCAACTTCACCAGTACTCGCCATTTCTAGGAAGTAAAGTGAGCAAAGAGCGTGCATGATAGAGAGTAATATTCCTTACCGACGCCCAGGAAGGGATCTGCTCCGCCCAAACGAGTCCATGAGAATTGAGCAACCTTGATGGAAGTGTAATCGCGCTTCTCTTGCATTATGTCCACGGGAGCGGGAACATTGTGGTCGACGATAGCAGCCGTTGCAGTATCGATGAAATTGTGAGCAAGAACCTTGGATACGAAGGGAAACGATCGAGAAGCGCGGAGGTTGCATTCAATGACCTTGAGTTCGGACTCTTTACCATCCTTGGCAGGGGTCTTGATGATCTGCATATTGAAGGGACCAGAGATCTCAAACGCCGCAGCAACCTTCTCTGCAATGATCTTAAGCCGGGACATGTCACCGTCGCTCAATGTGAAGGGAGGAAGAACCAGAGTAGCATCGCCGGAGTGGACACCAGCATTTTCTACGTGCTCAGAGACGGCATGGACTATCAGCTTGCCTTTGTGGCCAACGGCATCGACGTCAATTTCCTGGGCATTGTCGATGAACTTGGTGATGACGACAGGGTGGAGAGGCGAGACGTTAGCTGCAGCAGACAGGTTGTACTCCAGATTAGAAGGCTCATACACGACGTTCATAGCGGCGCCGGAGAGGACGTAGGACGGACGAATGAGGACGGGGTACCCAACCTTCTCAGCGAAGGCTTTCGCAGCCTCAAGACTGGTAACCTCTGTCCACTCAGGCTGATCAACACCAATGCTATCAAGGACAGAAGAGAACTTGTGGCGGTCCTCGGCGGTATCAATCTGCTTGGGGTCAGTTCCCAAAACGTTGACTCCAGTATTTTTGAGGCGAAGAGCGATGTTCTGAGGGAGTTGACCTGTAAATTTTATCAAAATACTGCAGATGCACATAAAACGAGTATAACTTGCATACCTCCGACACTGACAATGACACCTTGTGCTTGTTCCAGTTCATAAATATCCATGACCCGCTCGAAACCAAGCTCCTCGAAATAGAGTCGATCTGCCTCATCGAAGTCGGTTGAAACGGTTTCAGGGTTGTAGTTAACCATGATCGTGCGCTTGCCCATGTCTCTTAGCTTACGAGCGCAAGTCACGGCGCACCAATCGAATTCGACACTGCTTCCAATGCGGTATACGCCGCTACCAAGAACCATGGTTCCATGTTCATTGAAGTCGACATCATGTTCGGAGGCATTGTAGGTAGTGTAGAGGTAGTTCGTATGGGCAGGGTATTCGGCAGCCAGAGTATCAATACGTTTCACGAAGGGCGTGATACCGAGCGACTTGCGTGCAGTACGAACGATGTCTTCCGTGGATGAGACGAGGTCGGCAATCTGAGCATCGGAGAAACCCATGCGTTTGGCACGCTGCATAAGCTCATAGCTAATCTCCATGACGGAACCAGCTGCCTTCAATGCGTGATGTGTCTGGACGATGTTGTCGAT
Source organism: Termitomyces heimii (assembly GCA_003313675.1). Classification (NCBI taxonomy): domain Eukaryota; kingdom Fungi; phylum Basidiomycota; class Agaricomycetes; order Agaricales; family Lyophyllaceae; genus Termitomyces; species Termitomyces heimii. The sequence goes on from QLON01006907.1 coordinate 16,405, forward strand.
CTTATGCAGGTACCACTAAGGTTCTTGTGTGTCAGCAGATGTTTGCGAAATGAGATAAGATCGGAAGATCGGATCGACGTACTTGGTCGATTTTCGTAAGATCGTGGAGACGGTCGACGGTGTAACCTTTATTGTACATGGCATAAGCTATGGCGAAGAGCCTCATGTCAGTGGGACGAGTCAAGGCCCTGTCTAAGTCCTCAGGTGCAATGTACGCCTCAAAGCCCTTCCAGCGAGGATCGACTTGACGAATAGCCTTTTGCAAACTCTCTTCGAAGGTGCGTCCGATGGCCATAACTTCACCAACCGATTTCATGGAAGAACCGACTTCCCGGTTGACCTGCGACGAAAACTTTGCAAGATCCCACTTGGGTATCTTAGTCACAATATAGTCCAGGGATGGCTCAAAGCATGCAGTAGTTGTTTTAGTGACGGCATTGGGCAGTTCGGGTAATGTGTGACCAAGAGCAATTTTCGCGGCGGTGTAAGCAAGAGGATAACCTGTGGCTTTTGAAGCAAGAGCACTAAAACAACTTTAGTAGGGTCTTGGGAGGACAGATTGAGACAGCATACCTGGAACGACTCAACCTGGAAGGGAAAACGAGTTACGTCAAAGCTAATGCTCCATAGGTTAATCCGTATTTTCTCTTACCGGGCATTGACTTCAATCACGCAGTATTCCTTAGATTTGGGGTTCAAAGCGTACTGGATGTTGCACTCGCCAACGACGCCGAGATGACGGATGACTTTTAGTGCAGCACTGCGCAACATATGGTACTCATCGTCAGGCAGAGTCTGAGAGGGTGCGACAACAATGGAATCTCCGGTATGTGTGCCGAGGGGGTCAAAGTTTTCCATGTTACAACAGATGATCGTGTTCTAAGAAGCCAAATTTAGATTTGTCGGGGACGGAAGAAGTAGAGACGTACATCCGCGCCATCTCGAACCACTTCATATTCGAGTTCTTTCCAACCTTTCATGCTACGTTCAATCAAGACCTGAGGACTGAGACTGAGACTCTTAGCGGCAAGATCACGGAGTTCATCTGCATTCTCAGCGAAACCAGAGCCAAGACCACCCAAAGTAAAGGCAGAGCGCAAAATGACCGGGTAACCAATTGTTTCGGCGGCGGAAAGGGCATCATTGACGGAAGAAACGGCCGTTGATTGAGCAACCGGGATATCGATTTCTTGAGGTAAAAGTATTGAAAAAGGCGCGCTCGGAGAAAATAATGAACGCATAGAACGCACCCTTGAGAGCCTGTACGAAAAGATCACGATCCTCTGAAATTTCAAGTGTCCTGATGGGCGTTCCAAGAACTTTGACCCCAAGACGTTCCAAGACGCCCATACGGTCGAGTTCAATACCGACATTCAATGCGCTTTGTCCACCAAAAGTAAGCAGGATACCGTCTGGCCGTTCCTTTTCCAAAACGTATGCGACGTAGTCGGTGGTAACCGGAAGGAAGTAGACCTCAGAAGCTAGTTCGTGTGAAGTTTGCCATGTAGCGATGTTGGGGTTGATGAGGACAGCTGAAACACCTTCCTCGTGGAGAGCCTTAAGTGCTTGTGATCCTGAGTAGTCAAACTCTCCGGCTTGACCAATGCTAAGACCACCACTACCGACAACGAGAACCTTTTGGACATCTGCACGAGGAAGCTTGGGAAGAACACGCGCAGATATCTTTCTGGCAAGTTCGGAAGGAGAATTGAGGACATGGTCGCCCTCTTTCGCGTAGTCACCGACGGCTGGAGCGGCGACGGCACGCAGAGAGTTGGTAGGAGCGAAGGGGAAGAACCTTGAAGGAAGGGAGTGAAAGGAGCGAGCACACGGTCGAACGAGGGCGTTGAGCAATGGCGACCTAAGTCGCGCTAAACTCATTGTGAGGGCCCTCTGGGTGGTAAACGGCAAGCTGACTCGATTTAAAAAAATTCTGAAGACATACTCCTAACCCTAGTCGGAAGGACTTTCTCCCAGACGAACCGCTGGAGACCCGTCCGCTTCCAAGACGACAGAATGCGCGTACATCCCACCTGCCTTCGTTCGGATCCTCTGCTTGCTGACATGACCCCGTGTGTCTCTTCTCGCTTGACGCAGGAGGCATCGGGGTAGCTTTTCACCTTTGCTTTTGGCAAAGCCGTTGGAGCTCGTGATTACTTAACTTAATCCAACGTGCCGGTAAGGGTAAACGAGGTGCACATGCTAGTACGGGGTGGGCTACCTATGGTTTTGGGTGGGAAGTGGGCTGTTCACGGGGCCACTTGTATGTAACCAAGGAGTTATCTGTCGGTGATGTAGGCGTGCAAGTGACAGTCCCCAAGATAGTAACCTCTCTGTTCCTTTGACTACTACTCACACATTATGCCGCAATCTATCCGAGATTCCTCTGTTCCGCAACTTGACTGTCTATTTCATTGATTTCCATGGTTTGTTAAAGACAGATATGGTGCTCGTGACAAAGTCATCCGACGTATCCCTGTACACCAATCTAGACCGACTATTGGAATGTACATATCTCAATCTCCTTGGTTTGAAATAGATCTCTCGATCTTGGGTTTCAGGATCGTACGTATAATACATTTTTAGAAACCAAGTGCTATATGCTGTATGACTGCAAGCAATGTTGCGTCTCTCCTGATCTGCTTGATTTTCCCTGACATGCCTATTTCATCCCCTGGTATCGTGTCGCGCATTGGGCTCTTTTTCATCTTGAGTCACACGTTTTTCCGGCTGGTACTTGCTTCCCACCACACTATGAACAAAAGCGGGCGATCAATCATTCTTTTGCCAACTCCCTCATCCCGATCATCGCCCTCAATGATTTTTTCTTAATTTTTTTTTCTCATGTCTTTTTTTGCGCCATCTCCGGCGACAATTTTAATCTATCTCGCGTCCCACCGTTCGGCGATTCTTGAGATACTGATCGATTACGCCACATTGGTCTCGGAATGAATCGTCCTTTCCCTCACGGTTCCGTATTTATTTTCAGGACCTCGAATGTTTCGTACCTAGGCAGCAACCCCAACTCTTCACCTCTGACATGTCTGTCACTCAACACGTAGATGACGCCGAGAAGGGTGTGTTCAATCAGCATGAATACCCTATCGTTATCACACTCTCCGGTTCGACGACGTCCCAGTCGGATGACTCCCATGATACTCAACGCCATGGTGAGAAACGATCAGACAAAGCGACACTCCCCGCGCCAGTACCACAGCCGTCGTCGAAGAAACCAGCGCCTCATAAAGCTAATATCTGGATTCGTGGTCAACTCTGGTTCAACACCTATCGGCAAGTCACTGAAATGTCTTGGCCAACGTCATAATTCATCCTTCGCACAGGAAATTCTTCACTTTCGTCGTCTCCTTGAACATCATTGGCGTTGTACTGGCTGCAACAGGAAAATGGCAATACCCTCGACACTACAGTGGGGCATGCGTGCTCGGCAACCTGCTTGTCGCCATTCTCATGCGAAATGAGCTTTTTGGACGGTTGCTATACCTTGTCGTTAATACTCTATTCGCGAAGGTAGTCGTTTTCGTACAAGTATATACTCCTTCTGACATGCATGACCTTAGTGGACACCGCTATGGTTTCGGTTAGGCTGCACTTCCGTCCTGCAACACCTCGGTG
>QLON01006910.1:0-13590 GCA_003313675.1 Termitomyces heimii
TATTAACTCACTGAGGTTACTCATTGTTTTAGTCCCGAGATTCTCTGTGTCACTCTGTTCCCGAGACCGGTCCTGCACAACACAGGGATTCACTGGAAAGCAGCTACATGACTTGTCAGGTATCTGAAAGGTACATGAAACCTCAAGCTTGTACTTGGTGGCAGAAACAGCTCTGTTAACCTCACCGGATTTACTGACTCCAACTGGGCCAACTGCCTCGACACATGACACAGCATTGGTGGATATGCATGGAGCTTGGGATCAGGCATTGTGTTGTGGGCAGTGCCAAAACAGAAATTGGTTGCTGTGTCTTCATGCAAAGCCAAGTACATGGCTGCCTTTGAAAGTACTCAAGAATGTATCTGGCTTTGTGCTTTGCTAAAAGGGATTGGCTATAATGTCACAAGCAGACCAACACCTATCCTCTGTGACAATAATGCAGCTATCAATCTGTCTGAGGATCCCACACTCCACATGTGTGTAAAACACATCAACATCAAGTACCATTTCCTGTGCAAATGAGTACAGGCTGGCAAAATATGTATACCTTACATCAACACTAAGTACAATGTTGCAGACCTGTTCACAAAAGTGCTTGCCAGCCTGCTTTTCTTATGACTTCATGGGCTGCTGGGCCTACAATAGGTCACCACAATCCATGTGAGGAGGAGACGTTACTACATTGAGGTATTTGGTGAGGAGGAGTGCTGGCATTCAGTGCCAACATGGCCACAGGCTGGCCACCAATGCACCATCAACTTTGACCATCACTGTCACCTGTATTGTCAAAGCTCTCCATTGTCCATTTCACCAATCCTTTATTCACCACATACACCCCTGACTCAAAGACCATCCATTGTTACATGTAGATATAAATACAATACATAGACCAACATACCCTCAGTCAATTAATGATTGAACTGAGGGTGAGTAGATTCGCGCACACTGATAGAAACATACTGACATAACTACCATAGACTAAACTTACAACTTGTATCAGGTAGTTATGACCTAGTCAATTAACAATTGAACTGAGGACTCAACTTACAACTTGTATCAGGAACATCAAACACTTTATATATAGGATTCTAACAAAAAGGGCTTCTACTTGCCTGTTGGGGCCCATGAAGGGCTTTTCCCACAATAAAGCAACAACAATTCTCATCGGCTAATATTGACATATTGACCCCTTGGACTGAATCGCAGCTGAATCGTCCAGCCATTTTCCTAGCAGACCGACATTCATTGTTCCTTGTTTTGGAAGAGCGACGTAGTACCTGTCGCAACAGCGCAGATGACATCTGAAAATTTGATTTGTAGTTGATAATGCGATATATGCTAATAGTCTGCTCGTTCCTTCGCCTGCTCATCATCTCTACATGAGACAAGTCACTAAGGCATAGCCAATTCGTGTATTATATTTCTCGTGATTATCTTACAGTACTCAATGAAAGACCCACTCTCGCTCACCGTGATTCACTCAAGGGTGCAACAAAACCTTCGTATACCCCTCGACGCGTCTATCAAACTTATCATACGCCTCCCGTGCATCATCAAGCGGGAGGTTATGCGAGACGACAAACGACGGCTTTGCCTTGCCTGCAATAATCAGGTCCCGGAGGTATCGGTCATACGCCTCAAAAAGTAAAGACGGCTCTACTCAAATTCAACCCTGTACGGGAAGGAAAGCAAAGCACACCTTAACATTACACTGACCTGCACCCATAGTGAGCCCCTTCTCAAAAAATTTGCCCATCGGGAAGGGTACGTATCCCCTGCACGTGCGTACACACCCAGTTAGCTCCCAAACCTTTATTATTGCAAATGCAAAAGGAAGCAACACGTACCTGGCGGACGCGGAATCCGGTGCCTTGGGATCGGTAGGGACGTACACGCCAGGGACCCCGAGCCCGCCTGCAGCACGCACGACCTTGACTAGGCCCTCGAGAACGATACTGGGCTGCTCCATCTCGCCATCGGGGGTGGTGTTGTGTGCTTGGAAGCCGACGGCTGCGTGCTAAGTTATTGTCGATTTTGGAAAATCAAAAGAAAAGAACTCACCGTCGACACCGCGATCGACTTCACGTCTACGTTTGAGAGTCAAAAAATGGAAGGGAAGAAAGGGACGAAAGCACGCACACACCCCCCGCGAATACTGAGAATCTGCTCTGCGGCGTCGCCTTGTGAGAGGTCAATAGGCGTACACCCAATCTCCTTGGCCTTATCGAGACGCTCGGGGACTTTGTCAACAATATAGACGGCAAAAGCGCCAAGCAGTTGCGCAGAGTACGCCGCCATGAGCCCGACAGGGCCACCGCCGAAAACGGCGATGGATTCACCTGCACGGAAGCCCTGCACGTTTGGTGGTAAGTGGGGATAGGGGAGCGAGAGAAGGGGGTACTTACGGAGAGTTGGACGCCATGCCAGCCCTGGGTGGAGGGTGGTGAGAGGGTGGTGAGAGGGGGTTAGGGAGCTTACAGTCGGGAAAATATCGGCGAGAAGGACGAAGTCTGATTCATGCGAGGTGCCCGGGGGAAGCTTGAGTGCTATATAGTCAGCAAAGGGCACGCGGAGGTAATCCTGGAGGGTGGATGAGTAAGAATGGGGAGTGTTAAGAGAGGATATAAAGCTTGTCCGCCAGCGTATGGCCCCATCGACGCATACCTGTGAAGACATGAGGATGAAGACTGACGATGGGGTGACGACGAACCCATATATCCTGTAAAAAAAGACTTTGGGATCAAGTTATACGAGGAAGGCACGGCGCACCCTCCAGCCTATTAGTGTTTTTAGTGTTGAGGAGATCGTGGACAAAATTACTTACAAATCCTGGGTTTACGTGAGTGCAAAAAGCGGATTTGCCATCTACGCAGTTAAGGCAGCGGCCACACGCGACGTTGAAGGGCATGACAACGCGATCGCCTTTTTTAAGACGCTGGTTGGAGAATTAGGATGAATATTTTGCGGGAAAAGGGAAAGAGACTGACGCATACGGCACTGCCAACTTCCTGAAAGGAAAATAAACACCTTAAATCGAGAGGGACACTCGGGTCCACTTGCCTCGATAATTCCTAAGCTAAGGACAGAAAGTTGAATGATATTGTACGATGTTATGACTGCGACTTACTTTTCATGTCCGAATATCATTCCTGGTTCGGCGACAGTACGGCCTTCATACATGTGGAGGTCAGTGGATGGATGAGAATGTTGTCAGTACACATCAACCGTGGACATACCTTCCGCAGATACAGGTCGTTGTGACTAGAACTTCAATTTAGATATTCCTTTAATGTATAGATGGAACCAACAGGCCTTTAACGATGATGTCGTCAGGATGAACAATAGTCGGCTTCTGGACTTGATGGACGGAGACCTTAAAAGGTCCGTCATAAACAACTGCGCGCATGGTATTGTCGGTCATAATGATTTTTATACAGAGTATAGATCTCAGTCAGGTATATATGCTTTCCAGGGTTGGTTACGCTGCGATGATGTGTGTTCCGATGATACAATGACGCATCATAGTGGATTCATGTCAGGTGCAATCTTCGATCAGCAACATCTGATCCCGAGTCCTTTGAGCATGCACGAGGGCTTACCTAGAGAAAGGCTGTCGTCATAGACAGTCTATGTCTACTCAAGCCTTCCCTCTGGGTATATCGTGCACGTGACCGTCGCCTCTTCCCACTGGTCTCATGAAAAGCCGTGCTTTTAACCCCACTAATCCCAAGTCATCTCATCGGATTGCCATTCAGGCTGATAACACGGGCAATGTCAGGCCGTAACTTCCTGATGGATTTTACCATCTTGTGAACAGTAGACAGCACTTCTTTTGATCAATGTTTCATAGTACAAAATGTTCAACAACATACATATGAATATGATACATACATTCAAAAAATATCCTTTCATCAGATATTGTACTCGAAGCTTAAACTATTGCTTATAGCCGAAGTTAACATGCACAGCTTTGACGTTTGTGTAACTTCCATACAATTCAGCAACCTTTCCTGATGACATTACAAACAAGAGGGACTTACTGATGGATAGCATACTCCCCGAGCTCACGACCAATACCAGACTGCTTGTACCCACCAAACGGCACATTCGCATGGAGTTGATTGACACAGTTGACCCATGCAGTCCCAGCCTTCAGTTTATGCGCCGTCTCCAACGCGCGGTTGATGTTTTGGCTGAAGACGGCAGCCGCGAGACCGTACACTGTTTATGCCCTCTCAAACACAAACTCAGAGGTAAGGCAAAAGGACAGACGCACCCGTGTCATTGGCCTGTCTAAGGACATCCGCTTCATCCACAAACTTGATCACAACTCCAACGGGCCCAAAGATCTCCTCTTGGACAATCTTCATATCGGGCTTCGTATCCGTGAAGATAGTCGGGCTGATGAAATACCCCTCCGTGCCGTGACGATTACCGCCCAAGTGTACTGTGGCACCCTGTTCCTTGCCAGAATTGATGTATCCCATGATGCGCTAATATAGATATACATAGATATACATAGGTGATGAGGAGCAAGATCGAAACAGCGGTCAAGACTTACGTCGTATTGAAGCTGAGAGACTTGGGGACCTTGGTCTGTTTCGCTGAGGAAGGGATCCCCAACTTTGATCGACTTGGCCTTGTCCGTGAACATTTTAAGGAACTTATCGTAGATGCCAGCCTGAACGAAGATCCTCGACCCAGCACAGCACGCCTGACCGTGGTTCCAGCTTTCGAATGTATCAGTAACTTTCCCCTGACACCGTGACTTCCACAGAGACTCACAAAATCCCATGCGCAGCCCAATTTACTGCCTGCTCCAGATCCGCATCATCAAAGATGATGTTGGGACTCTTCCCACCGAGCTCAAGCGTGGTCTGCTTCAAATTACTCTTCGCAGCAGCCTCCATCACTTTCCTTCCCACTATTGTGCTGCCTGTGAACGCCACCTTGTCAATGTCAGGATGTTCACTGATGGCGGCACCGACGATGGGACCGTAGCCTGTGAGAATATTCACGACGCCAGGCGGGAAGCCTGCTTCTTGAATAAGCTGACCCATGCGAATGGCGGTGAGAGGTGTGAATTCGGAAGACTGGAAGGAAAGGATCAGGTGGCGAAACAGAAGAATGAGTGGGAACGGACCTTGAGAACGATGGAATTTCCGGTTGCCAGTGCTGGGAAGGTCCCAATGAGTAAGAGGGTAGAGAGAAGTCTTGCAGCCAATACACACCGGGACCAATCTTCCAAGTCATGAGCAAAACTAGTTAGGATTAGGATCAAATTTCTATTACCATTGATCGATGAAGTACTTACGAGGGAAGTTCCCTACATTGATTTCAGTAAAAATATAGATCTGACGTGAGCTTCCGTGTTAAATGTCAAGAAAACACGCACATGGGAGAATTTGTCCCTAAGACCACGTTATCGATGACGCCACAGGGAAGTAGTGAATAGTGAACTTACAACAACACCAATCGGTTCGTGGCGAGTGTAGACAAGTTTTCTCTCATCGGTCTGTAAAATATATGAGTACGCTTGTACTTCAGTAACTATACATGAAATAACCTCAATAGTCTGGCCTTGGATCTTATCGGCCCATCCAGCATAATATTTGATGACACTAATACCAAACGTCAGGTCCGTTCCATACGCCCAATCATAAGTTTTCCCTGTAGAAATCGTCAAAAAGAAGGATAAACTTGATGTAAACGCGATGGAACACGTACCATTGTCCAACGCCTCGAGCGCCGCCAGCTCTCCCTTGTTCTTCTCCATCAGGTTCGCGAGATTGTTGAGTAGTTCGGCGCGCCTTTCACCGGAGACATTGAGTCCCCACGTGGTCTCAACGGCCTTCCTTGCAGCAGCGACAGCGGTATCCACATCCTTTCTCGTTCCCTCTGCGACCTTGGTGATCACCTTACCATTTGCTACAACATCATCGCGTCAGCACACCTCGAACTCTAAGTCAAACTTATCGCACTCGGATTGACCACTCTTACGACATCAAACAAATCAGTAATCGTCTCCACGACTCAATATCATCACTCACTCAATCTCTTTACCATCAGATCCATCAACAAACTGGCCATTGATGAACAAGCCAGTAGGGAAGGACGTCTTGCCCTTGAAAACTGGGGTATTCCATTCGTGTGTGAAGGTAAGCACCATGGTAGTTGATTACTGAGAAACAAAAAGAAAAGAACTCGGGAGCGTTATTATATATAATTTGGGGGTGAGAAAATGCAACCATCATCTCGTATAGATCAGCTGTTCAAAGCTTCCCGCGGAACTTGCAAGAGTGTCTTCATCAACTGACGTCATCGTAGCTTTTTGTCAATCTACCTTCGCACGTTTATTACTACTTTCATTTAAGGTCTGTGCATAGTTTTCTCAGAGACGGATATAGACGATTATCGGTGGATCGGGGCACAAGCTGAGGAATTCTGTGGTGTGGATCCAACCCGTGGGCCGTAACATGCCCGTCAATCAAGCTCCAAAGCATTTCTCCCATCAGACCGATCAAAACGACGACCTCAGGAGCTCGAAAGGCAATGGTCAACAATAATTGCAGACATACATACAAGATATGTTTGACTTTCTACCATAGAGGATGTCAATGTAGTCGTCTTCGAGTACTCATTTAGACCATGATGCGATTTTCACTATGAAGGCTTCGCGTGAGACGGGACCATGCTAGTTGTAGAGTGTGATTTTCAAGTCAGATATGCGGGGGACTTTCTCATCAACTCAGTGTCAATGAGCACATGAGCCAGTGATTGACAAATGACAGTTGAACTCACGTGTTACTTGAGTCGATCCCTGCCCCATAGTTCCTTTTTTGACACCGACGCATTGACAGCTCTCCGCACGTGTCTTTCCAAATTAGAAATGGAACCACTCAACTTTAATTCCTCTCGATGGATTCCCCTCTCATCGAACCCGCTCGTTTCTGATCGACCAGAATTGCACAATTTCTCTTCTAACTCTGATTAGATGCGAAGAAGGACCACCTTCTGATATGCCTGATCCATCGAGTCTTGTTCGCACTCCTGTGATCTTCAATCCTGCGGTGCAGAGGTTTCTGGCGGGGCGGCATTAACTAACTCTCTTCATCCTCATTGGACGATATAAACGGTCCCGGACGCGTGACTTAGGGAGGATGTTGATGGACACAAACTCGACGACATTCATTTCGGAAGAAATCAATATTAGTAAGATGCTACTAGCCAATATAAGCATAGCTCAGCGGATGCTGATGGACACAGACTTGCCGAGGGACTTTGGGAGGTGATCAAATGAATCAAGATGTTTCTAGTCGATGTGAATGCCTTTGCCTATGGGAAAAGATCTAGGAGCCAATAGGTTTCCAATATTTCTCATGCGACGACTCCTGTTAATAAGCAAATGTTCGGTTTGTTTCTTCCCAGGCACTCACCTTTAACAGCGGGGTGTTCGTAAGCAAGTAACCAAATCAATTGCCACTTAAATCGGTGATAGGTAGTGAGTACAGACATAGCAAGCCACTTGCTTCTGGAGTTCGATAGCAGACCACCCTTTCTCCATCTCTTCTTTGCCGAAACCTAAAGGCCTAAAGGACTTGACAAGCTTGGCAGAGGTTACTTTTGCTCAGTTTGCCTTGTTTGCACTTGTCCCGTAAAGGCTGAACTGAAGATTCGTTACAAGTATTCTTGTGTCGTATTTTCGTTGCTCGTTGGCGTATATGCCTCAATACAATAATATGTTGACATGAGGCGAAACGCTCAGAAGGACTGAATAATGTCCTGTTTCACATGTGCCGATCCACTGAGACTGACTGGGCCTTGGTTCAACCATATCTTGTCATTAACGATGCTAAATGTTGTTTGTCACTTCTAGTGAACGTATCAAGTTATTGTCAATGTTATCTAAGGTCCTCTGCTAGATCGAAGCGTTTTTTATATGTCTGTACTTGTGTCATATCTTTGGCTACCTGCCAATACTATTTGTCACGATATCATTGCGCATCTAGGTCATAGTGGTATGATCCAAAATCGCGTTGGCAAGATAGAACTTTCAAAGCAATGTTATTAGCGGGTCTTCATTGCGCCAACTTGGACTTGCACTGGCAGTGTCACTTGTCCAAATCAGCACAAACCTTTCAACAAAAATACATTGATTTTCAACAATATTCTGACCATTGAATACATGTGTCATCTGAATAACTGGAAAAAATGGAAGAACCAGTTGAAAAGTCGCCATTTGCACTCAACTACGTCACCTTGGCCGACGGCTTCCAAAACCACTTTCCAAGCGCATTGCCAGTAGCAACAGCATTCTTTCCTTGCCGTTCCCGTGCCTGAGTCCGAAGACGCAGCGCGTTATTCAATTAACGTCATACTTTGTATCTGCAGAGATGCTCACCTCTGCTTTCTCCGATTCTTTCAAGTTCCTTTCATTCTGCTGGGGCATAGAAGGCCTGGATTCGTCATACGTAGCGACTTGTAGCTTTACAACTTGAGTGGACGCGTAATCCAGAGACTCATAGTGCCCCTCCTGTAGTTTCACAGTCACAGACACAGCACGCTGCTTCATTGGTGTTGGCTCTGCCTCACTCTTAGGGTCTAAGGTAGGAGTCGATTTTCCGCCATCTATATCTGCTTGCGGGCCGACACCAGGCGATTCATTGTCTTCCACGTCTTCCGTTATAATCTTATGGCCAAGGTACAGGACACTACTTCTATGTAAGAAGGGATACAGCCTTGATGAGAAATGAAAAGATGGACGGGAGGCGTACTGTAAGCTGCTCCTTGAAAGAAATTCGACAGGACCCTTGTTTTGTTCGTCCAAACCACGTGGTTTGATGAAGTTTCGATCGCCGTCTTTGCGGTGATATTTCTTATGCGATGGCTCAGAAGATGCTCCATTCTCTTGGAGCGGACGTTCGAGCCACCTCGTGACAGCCTCGAAGAATATGCCATACTATTATACAAATGAGACATCAAAACTGTCGTTCAAGTCATTTGATAGTGTATTACTTTGGTCTTCAGATGTGGTTGACTTGTTGCCCACGAAAGATAAGAATCGGGGCATTCGCTAATCTTCATACCTCGATATTGTCCAAACGGAAACCTGAATTCACCATAATTTGTTGCCACATATCTCCGGAGGCCGGCATTGTATGCTTGAAAGGAACGAATGGTAGGACCGTATCGCTATTTTTTTTTAGCAAATGATGAGAAGAAATATACGAGTGCCACGAACATTCTTGTCCAAGGTCCTATTGCACCAGTACAGATATGTTATGCTCGTCTCATGTATCTTCTGGCCCATATGCTTTCCGAATGATAGGATATGACCGCCGGCATGTTCACCGTGGTACCAGTCAAGGTTGTGCTCACTATCGTTGTTGGTAGGATCATCGATAATGGGAGGAGTCGCTGGGCGTCTGGACATGGGAGATTAGAGTCAACTTGGAATGAACGAGGTGGAAACAAATAGGGGCTTTTAAATAGCAGCGCCAAAGATCTTGACAGCTTGGGGTGAATAAATAAGGTTACGCTACAATGCACATCAAGAAAAAGGGACGCCACTCCACCAGGAATACATTCACACAAACCTTCATCCTTTTCCGTAATACTCGGCTACTTTGCTTCATTTGCATTTGACATTCCTTAGTTTTAGACTTGACGTAGTGTGCTCTCCTCCCCTGCAAAGTTCGTGAAAGTAAGGCTCAACCCAGGCGACGTGGGTAAGAGAAGCCTTCACAGTCTTCGTGAGAACACGATACGTCAATCTTGCCTTGATGATCAAGGAAAGAAACTAACCTGTTCAGGTAGACCACAGCAAACGCTCCAATCCGTCTGTGCAAGGGGAACATCCACAATCTGAGTGTGCATCGGTCTGATGTAACGCACACTATACTGTTGGGAGACATTCCAATAAGCCGCGCGGCTTAGTGGAATGTCTCCCAACATATAAAGCGCAAGTGCTGTTGAGAACGAGTTTTCTGTTTGGTCCTTCCCATCTCATATAAGTACAAAGGTTCTCCTTCTCTTTCTCATCTTTTGCGCTTTCCTGCCCCAATCATTGGGGGGAGGAAAAAATTGTGATTGGCGCCAAGGATACCATTCGAAAGAGGTCGCACCCCACACCGATGGGAGAATATCTAGTTTGCCGCCGGACCACCAGATCCAGAAGAGAAGTTTGACTCCAGGGTATGTGAGGGAAAAAAAGTGAATTACTTGAGCTATAATCCTAATATTTACCGAAAAAATGACACAATCAGTCATCTGAAGGTCGAGCTAGAGGATGATGCGCTGTAATACCACGTCTGAGGATATGAGTAGCAAGAGATTGGTAATCTCGCGCAGTTTCTCAACGAGGCTTTGATCAGAAAACGTGACTTGTCTATCTGAGCTGGCTCGAGAAGTTTTCAGACGCCTTGCTTTCCTCGCTGTTCCTGGCAATCAGAACGGAAATGTTGTGTTTGGCTATGGTACGAAGGCGCGTATACCTGTCCACGCCAGTACGGGATCAATCCTTTATCAGCTTCGGAATTCCCCGAATCCTCACTATGTTCTCAAGCGGTTTTCGAAGAAAAATTGGCTTTGCTTTCATTCACAGTCCATACAATCCGTTGTATCAGTCTAAGTTCACCAGGTTTCTCAAGAGTCGAAGACCAAATAAATCAAGGAGAAACACGTAACGCCGTCGGGTCACAACACATAACTAGTAACATGATAAACATCGAAAAAACCTGTCTTCAGAGTGTGTAGATAATAAAAAAGGTTGAAATATAGGTGGGCCATGAATGTTGATAATTGGGCAGAGATGTGCTCTTCCTGCCCCTCTATGCCTTCAACTGTCTTTCTGGTTACCTGAGTTCACTTTAACTTGCAAAACTAGCTTGTACGCCTTTTCTTTTTTTTTTTTCTTCGATTATTCGCAAAAGTGAAATCTATCTAACGATTGAAGAAGCGGGGTTGTATAAATAAATTTTTCGAGTGCTTTGGATGATATTTCTTTTATCCTCTTCCTTGGTGACCTTTATCTTGAAGCGGCTATTCGAGCCACCTCGAAGAATCATACTCAGGCTTTTATACAATTGAGACGTCAAAAATATCCTGGAAGCCAGTTGATACTGTTCTGGTCAGACGTGGTTGATTGCCTGCCCAGGAAAGGTATGACTCGGAGCATAAGCTAATCTTTCTACCGGCCAAACAGAAACCTAAATTCACCGCAGTTTGTTTCCACATATCTCTGCAGACCAGAATGGAAAGCACGGAAGGCACGAGTAGGAGGGTCGTACTGCTAGTTGTATAAGTTTGTGTTAACGAATGATCACGAAGAAACGATGGACGAGAAAGAACGAACATTCCTATTCAAGGTCCTGTTGCACCACTCTATATAGGTTATGCTTATTAATCATATTCTGGGAACTTGGCAGTATCCGAGGTCGGATACGAGCGCAGCTTTTATTATATAAATCTTGGTGATCATAGCAGCCTCAACAGTCCCTTAGGGATGTAAATATGGTTACGCTGTAACACAGCAATACAAGATGTGTCACTCCACCAGACCAGAAGTATCACATAAACCCGTCGTTCCCATCCTCTACCAAATCCCATCCATCTTCCTCTTCTACAATTCTCGGTTCTTCCCTCCTGCCATTCATTTGATTTTTCATATTCGCCGACCTCGATCTCATCCTTGATGCAGGTTGTGCCGTCGTAGCCTGCAAGAGTTGCGCAAACTCAAGGTTGAAACCAGGCGGTGTAGGTGGCAGAAGCCTAGGCAGTGTCTCGTGAGACTTTCTGCCAAGATATATATTTCAGTTTATACGTTGATGGATCAAGACGAAGAGAAATGCATGACTGACTTGCCAAGGTCAGGACTACAGCATACGCTCCATAGGTTACTCAATACGTCTCCTGCCTGTGCAAGCGGAACATCCACATTCTGCGTGTATGCAAGGTAACATACATTATATAGTAACATAGCAAGTGCCGTCGTGAACGAGCTTCGCGGTTGGTCCTGTTCCACATACGAATCGGCCACCGTATAGGTGGCTGGGATGTCTGTCTCCTTCCCATCTTTTTCGCTTTCTTTGGCTTTATTGGAGAGAGGAGGCGAAGCAGAGGAAAGATGTAACGGGTGCCGAGAGTGCCATTTAGCCCATCCGCCAAACTCTGAGCCGCGCCCTGCACCGATGAAAGGAGATCCGACGCCGAGCTTGCCGCCGGTCCAAATGATTTCGAAGGGAAGTTTGACTCCGAGATAGAAAGTCAGGAGGGAAAGGAAGTGAATTGTGTGAGTTATTACAGCGTTGATATGATCTGGGGGGTATCCTACCACCGAAAAGAAAGACATAACAATCATCTATTTGTAAGCCGAGTGAGAATATGACAGAACGCACGACGTATATCCCCTGGAACAGGTAAAATCAAATCCCCAATTGTCCACTCTCCCTTTGTTCCAGCTTTTCCACCGATCGGCGGTCTTCCACCCACCTCAACAACGTTGAAGACTTCCACAAGCTCTTGCACCAGGCCAGAACGCGCGCGAGAAAGGGTTATTGACAGTGCACTGAGCTCTTGTGTCTGGCGTTGCGCACCATAATTCACTGTTGGGTGAGGGAGTAAATTGGCCGCAGAAAGGTTACGTCTCCGGGTGGCAAAGGACTCTCTTAGAAGTCGCAATTTCTCGCGTTCTGTGCAAAAAGGTCTCGTTAGTTTCAAAAAAATGATACCTCGACTATCAAGATGCACTCTTATCATTTTCCTTTCTCAAACGCGTCAGCGCACCCAACAACTCATCGACACGCGTCTGATAATCAGCAAGCGTAGCTCGCCGTGTGCGAGCTGGCTGGATTGTTTCAAGCGCCTTTGTCGCTCTGAGAACTTGGTCCTGGCGATCAGAGGCGAAATGTTGTGTTTGGCTACGGAAGTCGCGTATACTGTTAACGCCAACATGGAATTAGTCTTTTCTTCTAGACCCCAGAATTCAATGGCTCCTCACTGCGTCCTCAAGCAGTTTTCACAAAGAAACTGACGTTGCTTTCGTTCACAGTTTGTACAATCCATTCTGCATCGAATCAACCGAAGTTCACCAAGTTGCTCTACAATTAAAGAGCACCTCTGAGTATTCAAATGTGTTTGTATTGTCGACAGTTGAATCGGCTGCAAGTAGGGGTGTGGGTAGTCGGTAGTCAGGAAACTGATGACGTCGGTCATCGGATATGACACTGTGTCAGGTGATGTTTATCGCCGCGCTCAAGTACTTACTGCCTTTACAGCATCGCTCTGCTTAGGTCGAGTGGCGAGCGTACTGAGGCTCTTCCCATCGGCATCTTGCACCCTTCTTAGAGGACGGAAGTCATCCCTAATACTTCGCCTCGAATTGGCACATGCTCTCCGTTCGCCTGGCAGGCCGCATTTGGGGCCAAGTTCAACGCATGGCGGCGAGGAACGCGGGTCTATAATCATTTATTAGTCCCTCCAGTTACCATACATACATGCATAATTCTTTGCACAGCACAGTGTACTTCACATGCAGTAGTGGTAAGCTTTCCCCTCCGGGGTTTTGTGATGCAATATGTCCTTAGCTATTTA
>QLON01006914.1:0-12002 GCA_003313675.1 Termitomyces heimii
CTTGCCATTGCGACATGGTGGTGTCAGTAAGAAATATAGATTCAGGCGCCGACTTGCGGAATCACAAATTTGCATCCGTCGATCAAATTTAGAGTGGCTTTTCGTACTGGCAGAGAACGAGTAACAAATCAACTACATATCCATTATAACCATGTGACGGTGCCAACGCGATTCATTGAGAGTGGACTCCAATTTCCCCACATGGCTCTGTCTACCAGATCATCATCTATCTTGCTTTTTGGAATCCATCAATAATTACCAAACGATCTAGGGGATTAAGTACCTGGGCTGAGCAAATCAATCTACACGCACAGCTTTGACACACTGGACGTACCATCAGGATCTTACCAACAATCTACAAGAATTTTATTGCATTCTGTGCATGTAGACTGGTATCCGAAGTTGTTTTGACTGGTTAGATCGTAACTTCAGTGATGGCCGTATTGCACTTCGTCCGGATCGTTGTCGGAAATAGTTTCTTGTCCACCCTTTACAGTGTGTGAGTACGCGTCTCCTTTTTGAACTTTTGACGATTGTACTTTGGTAGTGGTTGAAGCACAGAAAGGTAACAACTGATGTTCACCATCCAAACATGCCTCTGGTTTTCAACCGGCCAGACTCGTCTTCACTGTTGGCTTTGACATTGGACCGGATGACACTTTGATTTCCATCTTAGAAGATCACGTAATGTTCTATGCATCACTCTAGTTGTTCGTTTGGCCGACAGGCATTCATTCGGTCGCACCCGGATCAGTCACCGCCACATCATAACCATGCCTTCTTGCTCGTTACTTGTCCCATATCAAATCTCAAAGATATTGCTTTTCCTCTGTTTCCGCTTTGATGCCTTAGGAAGGTCGTAATGCACATTGATGTCCCTTTCATGGCCGTTTGCTACCACGCCGCCAGCAGAAACTCGTCCAGTATACATAAAGCGGCTTGATGGTGCATCGTTAATGTTCTATCAAAATTCAGCTGTCTGTTCTGCCTTCTCAGGATACAATTCAATCCTCATTAGACTTGCATTAGTGATTGTGAGAATACATGGCCAGATTGAAGCTTCTGAGCTTTGAGTTTCTGAACAGCGACTACGACCATCTTGTGAAAGCCAACTGCATGGCGGATAGCGCCACGATTTCATTCATCCAATTCCAGTTGTGAGGAAGCTGTCTTTCAAGTCTCTGGAGGCTTGGACCAGACACAAGTGTGTATTATCATTTTTCTTTGGAATTTTCTCTAATTAAAATACCGTGATGCAAATACAGATGTGAGTCAAGAGACTTGTGAGCCGGCAAAAATATGGTGTCCTTGAGGACTCACCGAGCTTGCCTGAAATTTTGTAGTCGTAATTTACCACCATTTTGCCCCTATGATAGCTAACCATATCTGTGCGATGACTATTAACTGTCCAAGATTATGAACGAGGACTTGACAATATTGTCATAAATGTGTTCGTCTTCCACTATCATATCATTCTTGTCACACTCAGCATCCAAATTGCAGATCATCGGATGCGAGTATCTGTTTCATAATGCGTCGACGGGAAAGTTTTTCTGAACAAAAGTTGAAAAGTTGACAACGTCCTTGCCACTACTCGCAACCTTTCTTGCAATCAGGTCGACGAAATTGTCCTTCGAAAAGATCTTGATCACGAAAGCAGACACGAGGTGGCTGGAACTCCGAGTAAGATACCGTCGATTCAATTGCACTGATCCGATAGCCATCCTCATTGCTTCTAGTACGGTAACTTCGATTACTTGGAGATATCTTAAGCTTTGATGCTCGGGCCCTCACGTACATAAGGATCTCCATATGCAGATAACCATCAAATTAGCCCTCTATAACTTTGATGTTACGAACGAGGGACTCGTATTGTGAACAACGTTATGACTTCCTCTATCAAGTCCCAACTGTAAGGCGACTTGCGTTGTTTTCAATATTTTAAACTCTTTTCAACCTTTCCTTTGCAGAATCAATGGCCATTACATCAACTTCGCCTCTTATTGTGAGACATCCTATCCACTCTTGTCCTCGTACACTCACTGAGACCGTCAAGCCATTCTCTACTATGACTACCTATTGACGCTGTCTAGCGAAGTAAATTGTTTCTGGTCTACTCGATCGCTCTCTTGGGTCTCTGCGTCGTTCTACCTCAACCGCTATCTGACGTTTTTCGGTCACATACCTTTTGTATTCCAGGAATTTTGGGTTTCTGATGACCCAGACAATCAGAAGGCACGCACTCTTATGTTGATATACATTTGCGGAAACTCAAACAGACAGATAACCTAGATGTGAGTTTTGAAATGATGCTAGTTTCAATTGACAAGATTTTGAGCTCTATGCCGTTTAACGCTTAGATGCACTTTGCTTTCGACTTATCACCAATACCTGGCAGTAAGCATACAAGTCATAGTTTCGAGTAAGTACCCGTCCGGGCGTCTAGGAGCCTGACAAGTTCTCCACTATCTGATAGTTCTTCTCATTATGCGAACATATGCTTTATATGACCGAAATTTACGAGTCCTTTTGTTAATTTGTACGTGTGGACTTGCAGTCTTGGTCTTCAGCGCAGTGAGTAATTGAAGTTCTGTTGGAGTCTTGTCACTCAAACTGATATACACCAGTGGACAGTGGCCTCCGGGCGGCATACTCATACAACAAACGTGATAAACTTGAAAATAGCCTGTCATTCTCCGTTGAGCCATCCCGAGTGAAGCAGCCCTTACACCATTCATAGCGTGTGCTGATATTCACAAGTGCAAACCGTTCGTGGTTTTACGACAATCAGTCGTCACTACTAACAGACTTTCGCTTTACTTAGGTATAGCAAATGCATGGATTGCGATGCTTGTGTTCGAGTCTCTGGTTTTTGGTATGACAGTGTACAAGTCGTTACAAACATGGCAACGAAGTGGCAGCTTCCTGGTTAGAATTCTACTCCGTGATGGTATATATGCTTCTTGCATGACTATTCTTCTTTAACCCCATAGATTATTAGGGACCATGTATTTTGGGTCAGCGGATGTGTGGTATGTATTGGGTGGATATTGATGTTCATCAATCATGCTAGGATCATGGTCTTTGCTGTACTCGCCAATATCTTGACATTCTATGTATGTATTACTGTCACTGTGTTGATCTTGGTCTCATAGTTCTGTAGTTGTCACCTGTGAGTCCCTTCGTACAAAGATAGTCAAAGTTTCAGCCGAAAGTGAATGCTGACCCAGGAGTACCAACGAGGGGACGTCACGACCTTGACCAATGTGTTAGTTGCAGTTCTTCTTGCTCTTATTAAACACGGTCTTGATCTCAGCTTCTCTACATATAGAGCATCAAGTACAATGATGTCAAGGCTCATGCTCAACTTACGCCACCCACAACTGACAATGCCCTTACCAATTAGCCGTGCACAGATTTCGAGCAATCTTGTACTTTCATCCATAGTTGATATCCATACCGATAGAGTCGCAACAACGGTGTCAGAGAACAAGACGAACTCTGCAAGGCAACAGGTAGAATTCATCATCTTATACCGAGATGTCCTTGATGGCTAATCAATCAACCTCCCGATTTTCTACGGCAAGGACAGATCTTGAAGAACAACAGGGCAGACATCCTAACTTGAAATCTAGTATTGTACATGAAGGGTAGTATAGACTATCGACAAACTCGAAAACATCCTGTATCCTTCCAGCTACATAACTAATTATTATACAACGCTTTCTCCAAGGCGATAACATCTTCCATTATCTTGTAATGCTTGTTCTCAAGAAGCCTTTCGATGTCAAGAGTTTTCAAAGGCCCACGAACAGTCGGAATTCCGTAACCAAAATTCTTCGAGACAATGGCCTTGACACCTCCGATGCCCCCAATTCTTCCAATTGCCCAGTCTGCGTGGGAAAATTTCGCCTGAAGTTCCATTGCCTCTGTAACTTTACCCTCTTGATACAAATTGAATAGTCTGACGTGCAATTTGGGCAAGATATTGACGAGAGCAGCAATTGTCCCAGCGCTGCCCGATAAAAGACCCTGAGTCAAAAAGTCGGAGCGGCCGGCATATACGGCAAACTCTGAGGGAGAAAAGCGAGTGGTTAAGCGATGGAGCTTTCCAATGTTACCGCAAGACAGCTTTGTCCCCACGATATTCATATGCTGGGCAAGCGTTGCAAGAGTATCAGAATCAAGGTCTTGACCAGCGGTAACGGTAGGGAAATTATAGATCAAGACAGGAATGGGAGAAGCGTCCGCAACCTAGATCCAAGGTTATTCAAGTTGGATAAAACATGACAAGTGTAGGCTTACCTCACAATGGAAACGAACGATATTCTCGATGCTCATTTGAGGCGGCCAAGTAGAAGGAGTTAATACGAGTGCGTGAGATGCACCAGCATCTTTAGCATCCACACAGAGCTTCTTTGTTTCACGTGTTGATTGAGCGCCCGTTCCAGCAATGACAAGAACATCTTGGAATCCATTGTCATCGAGAGTCTTCCGTGTGAGTTGTATCGCTTCCTTGCGTTCCTCGTGTGATCTAAAGAATAGATCGGATATAGGCAAAAGTAATGTCACGTAACACAGAGCATCATACAAATGCTGAGCTTCTCCGTTCGACCCCTGCACGACAATGCCTGTAATACCACCCTGGTAATATCAAGCGCTATTCGTAAACTTGACTGAGCAAGATCATACTTGAGCAAGCCGAAGGATGTGTGATTTGATGGCTGGGACATCAAATTCTTCATCCTCTGTAAAGAACAGAACAGCTGGAACATATATGCCAGGGGGAGGCGCAGTAGACATGACTGTTCAAAGTTACATAGCATTCTCACGAATCTAATCTTATCACAAATTGGTGCCGGGACATGCGGCGGCATGTCGCAATACGGCACGTTGATTTCTGACAATTCCTTCTCACTCGCTCGGCAATCGGTAGGGCTTGTGCGTTTTTCGCTCTGCGAGCGTGGTGGCAGTTGCGCAATGTATCCATTGATAAAGAAGCGTATTACTGCGGCCCTGTCGTCTCGCAAGGCGTTTTCATACGGTCTGAATTCAACGAGAAAGCAGTTGGAGATGTCGCGGCCTGTGCATCGTCAATATGCTACATTTACCTCAGGATCGCTGAGGAGGCGCTACTTATCCCCATCGCCGATGGCTTTGCGTGCTATGCATGTTAGAGCCATATCATACTCGTCAATACCGCGGTTTGTAGCTCGAGCGTTCAGAGTACCAATTGCGGGGGCCACTATTGGTGCTGGTGGGTTTGGTTATGCTAATTACAAGTTTGAAGGTTTGTTGGGTACGAAAGCATCATCGCCTGTCTGAATTCTTTGGTAGAGCTCAGGAAGACCACCAATGGTTGGATTACTTCAGCGCAAGACGCTGCACAAGGCATTTTCGAGACTGCATCTGACAACCTTAAATCAGCAACTGATGGGCTTAAAACAATATCTTCACATATTCCAGAGGTCAAGCTGCCAGAAATCAACCTTGAAACACCTCAATTCTTGAAAGACTTGTTCGCGTCAACTAAAGGTGGAGAGAAGGGAGAAGGGCCGGAAGGCGAAGAGAATGGTCACGAATCTAACCAGAATAACCGTTCGCCGCAAGATAATGCTGCCATCGCTGCACTCGTTGCTGCCACCATGTCTTCACCGTCGGATCCGAAAGCATCCAACGATACTTTGAGACAGGATCCACGTCAGAATGGTTTGATGCATTTGACGCGGAAGCTCATTGAGATTCGAAGTATGCTATTAAGTATCGATCAAAGTGACGCGCTCAAGTTGCCCAGCATCGTTGTTATTGGTAGCCAAAGTTCAGGGAAGAGCTCCGTTTTGGAGGCCATCGTTGGCCACGAATTCTTGCCGAAGTACGTTCACACTATACTATCTTTTCGATTCTGACTCTGACTCAATCCTGTATCAGAGGCAACAACATGGTGACACGTCGGCCTATTGAGCTAACCCTGATTCATACCCCAGTTGAGAATGACAAAACTTGTATCGAGTACGGCGAGTTCCCAGGACTAGGCCTGGGGAAAATTACCAACTTTTCGGACATCCAGCGAACACTGACCGACCTCAACCTTGCCGTCCCTGCATCTGAGGCCGTTTCCAATGAACCCATTGACCTTCGTATCTATTCCCCTAATGTTCCTGACCTTACTCTCATCGACCTTCCCGGTTACGTGCAAATCTCTTCTTTGGACCAGCCCGAGAGTTTAAAAGAGAAGATCGCAGTGTTATGTGACAAGTACATCCGCGAACCAAACATCATCCTTGCTGTTTGTGCAGCCGATGTCGATCTTGCCAACTCGCCCGCGCTGAGGGCCAGCCGCAAAGTCGATCCACTCGGTCTGCGTACAATTGGAGTGATTACAAAAATGGATCTTGTGCCTCCGGAACAAGGTGCCGCCATTCTGGCTGGAAACCGATATCCTCTTCACTTGGGATACGTTGGTGTCGTTGCTAAGTCCTCAGGCAAGGGGAGGAAAGAATCTGCAGCCCTTGTCGTCCGGCGGGGAGAGAGCGACTATTTTGGCAGTCATAGGGACGTCTTCGGCAGCTCGAGTTCCCTAATGGTCGGTACGGACACCCTTCGTCGTCGCCTCATGGAAGTCCTCGAGTCCTCTATGGCTTCCTCCCTTCACGGGATCACCAACGCAGTCCAGCTCGAGCTAGAAGAAGCTACGTATCAATTTAAAGTCCAATACAACGACCGTCGCATCACTGCCGAGTCTTATGTAGCCGAAACGATGGATGCCCTCAAGCTACGTTTCAAAGATGCAACTCAACAGTTCAAGCGTCCAGTAATACGAGAAAAGCTTAAGGGAATGCTTGACGACAAAGTCATGGACGTCCTCGAGCAGCTTTACTGGCTCGACAGACGCGCGCCAGAACTTGGCACGCTCGGCGCAGATCCTAGACTGAAGCCAGAGGAGATTGAGCCTTACTGGAAGCACAAACTTGATGCTGCTTCCTCACTGCTCACGAAGTCCGGTGTTGGGCGGGATTCAACGCTCCTCGTCGCAGATGGGTTGCGGTCTCTCATCGATTCAATCACTTCGGGGGAACCTTTTACTTTCCACCCGCGTGCCTCTGAAAGACTTATCCAGTTCTCACATATGATCCTAAGGGATCGTATTGGCCTCACGTCAGACCAGGTGGAGAACTGCATTAAGCCTTACAAGTATGAAGTCGAGGTGGAACCTCGGGAATGGGAGATTGGGAGAACGAAGGCGATCGATCTTTTCGAAAAGGAGCTGGAGATGTGCGAGACTAAGCTTAAGGAAATCCGCAGTAAGGTTGGTGGAGGCAGGAGGTTGGGTAATTTGGTTCAGTATGTCAAGTCACTGGAAGAGAAAGAGAAGGAGAGGAAGGCCAAGCTGCAGGATAACCCTCAAGCACTCGCTAATCAAGACGAAGAGCCAGACCAAACACCAGAGTCATATCGTTACCCTCCAGCGCAAATAATTGACGGCAAGTCAAAGTCCTCTTACTAATTACATCAGTACACTGAGCTGACATCCTCTCCATTCAGCTCGTCATGCAATCCTTTATACTGATAGGCTAAGCATTCTCAAGCTTAGACTTCTTGCACTCAAGTCTAAACGTTGCCGTGCTGGACCAGAGAATGCCGTTTTCTGCCCCGAAATATTCCTTAACGTTGTTGCCGATAAGCTGGCGCAGACATCTACCATGTTCATCAATATTGAACTTCTAGAGCACTTTTTCTATCAGGCATGTCTTCTCTCAGTGTCTATGATCTTATTAATCGATCCTTGGCAGTTCCCTCGTGAAATTGATAGTCGTTTATTGTACGACTTGGACCGTCGTGAAATTGTTCAATTCGCGCGCGAAAATCCTGTGATTAGAAGACATCTTGATCTACAGGAACGCAAAGACAAGCTTGAAGAGGTGGGCTGGCATTTGGAAATTTTCGGATGCTTTCTCACACTGTCACTTTGTTTAGGTTATGAAGCAGTTAAACAGCTTGTCGACACTTCGTTCGGATCCTCAGCCGGCCCCCCGTCGACAGCGCGGGTTGTTTGGCAACATTTTCTAATGCTCTCCACTCCTTTTTGTTCATCTCCATATCAGATAGAATTTTTGTTTCATGACTCCCTGTTAATTACTCCCCACTATATAGTTGACGCCATGTCCTTAATAAACTGGATATAAATATGGGACATGAAACTTGTATGGAGTCAACCCCCTCTTCAATAATACACGCAGGATCAGAGTTTTGCCTTGGAGCTCTGTAAATCAATCAGTCAGTGTTGTTCTTTCGATTACTTGTCGTAGATGGCATACCTTGAGGACTGTGTCAAGTTTGGTGGCCAACATAATATTTCCCTTGGTCTTTAGCTTGCCAGTCATGAACGCCTTTTGGCCATTGAGCTACAAATGAAGGCTTTAGCACGCGAGTCACAAGAAGGTGCAGCAATACGCATAATACCTTGCCCGAAGCCAGATCCGTCAGTGTCTCGTCAGAAAGAATGATGGTCACGTCAGCCTTGGGCTTCGCGTTACCCTTGTACACGGTGCCTTCTTTCTTGAGATCGATTGTCCATGTTGCAGTCTCCTTGGCTGCGTTGCTCACTTGCAGCTCGAAGATACCGTTTGTCTACAATGACGGAATAAGATTGACAATCAGGGTTGGAAGCCAAGCCTTGGGGGAGACCAAGAACATACCTTTTTGATCAAGGCCTTCTTCTCGGCTTCGGTGTTCTTGGAGAACGAATCATGTATACCAGAAATGAGCTCTGAGGCCTGACAGAGGAGGCTCAGACATGCGCGTCACTATCGCAGGGACGAACGCACCTTGAATCCTGGCACTTTGATATCAGACATGATAGAAGAGTAGAAAAGTGATGAAGACGGCTGAAGAGAAGGAGCTGAGAAGGACTTTTCTAGCTCAGGTTCTTAAATTGTGGGGAAACTCTGGATGAATTGCCATATGATATTCGAAATAGACATGTGACTTTGCTGTCAACCGTTCAAGAGCGATCATTATGATCAAGGTGACGCGCTCTCTGGTCAAGCGCGGTTATCTCCCTCTCTCGGGATCTGGTTGCATAGGACTCCGAAGCAGATGATCCATATCCATGCAATGGCTACTCATCATGAGTATTTTGTGCTGTGTAGCTCATAAATAGCCTTTTTTTCAGTCTTAATCGAGACCACCAACTCTCTGTTGCCCGTAAAGGTATTTCCCAATCCTAGCAACATGCGATGTGAACGCAAGCACATGCAGATCGCTCTCAAGAAATGTCGCACGACTTACATGCAACGCAAACTTTCCGCGTATTTTAGAATTGCTCGTTTACAGCTACCATCAGGATCTCGGCTGAGATTTGATGATGATGAATCAATGCCTGATGTGTTTAGGGGCTCATGTGTATGTATCAACCATGCAGAGACAAGCAGACCGCGTCGATACATCGCCATGACGTGCCTCAAGGACTCCTCCTACATACAACGTGTACAATAGAACTTGTGTTGAGCACGTTTGACAAGAACGCCCACCACTGACACAAAAGGAAAGTGCCGCGGACAAACAAATAACAAGTGGCACTGCACCAAGCCGTCCTGCTGCTCACCGTCTCCTCATTCCCTGTGCGCCATGAAATTCATCGAGAACCCAGCTCTTTCACGGCTGGCCCAAACTCTGACTCATGAAGGCCCTGAATGCTCTGTGCATACCCGTATGGAGGCCTATAGCTGTAAGAACATCAAACGCGACAAGAAGCTCTTCAAGACTCTTGAGCACGCATACCAGGACGAAGTATCACACTCCCCTCCCCTTCCCTCATGGCTCGCGCTCGACCGCGAGAGTGAAATGACGCCCTTTGGTCCGATTGACAAGCAGGCGTCTCGCAAGACCCTCTACCTCCTTATCGCGACTTTAAACATCGCCTTCCCTGACTACGATTTTTCTGACGTGCGACCTTGCCATTTTAACAAGGAAGAAAGTGGCGCCAGTGTCCTTAACGCACTCAGTAACACCCTCGTCTCGCCTCATCGCGCAGGCATGACCGCACCCCGCACTTACTCCTCATACCCTCCGACATCAGCAGACTTTTTCCCGTCCTCCGTACCATCCTCCTCTTCCCCTTACCAGCAAATCCTCCCGAGCCCTCTCGCGCCTCCACCAATAGTCAGTGGCACTCACCCTACGCTCTTCCGCCTCATCGACGACGTAATCGGCCTCTCTGAGTGCGAAGTCTTCTCCTACACCCCCGAAATCGAATCAGACCCGCACGCAAACGACCTCTCCGACGATGAAGACGATATAGCCTCCATTGCAGATGAAGACTCCTCTTCCGAGGACGGAGCCTTTGAGTTTGACGATTACGACATCGATGAGGCTCAGCCCCGGAGCTACGGCGAAGTACACACAATACCGATGCCTGCCCCACGCACAGAGCCAGATTACGTATCTGACGAGGAATCGCCCTCCTCCATGTACCCTCACCCTCACGTTCGCCTCAAGCGCCGCGGTGCCCTCCTTTGGTCGTCGCATTGGTTTTTCCTCAACCGGAAACTAAAACGTATATTGTTTATCACGGTTTGGGCGCGAACAAGAGGCATAGCACGGTCATGGTCGGACGATGATTTGTATCCTGTGGCGAGCGCGAAGGAGATCCATAACTCAGAGAGATTTATTGGATGGGAAGGGGGCTCTGGTGCAGGAGCTCGTGCGATGGGATTGAAAGTAGCTGTTTAATTCAACATTCAAATTTCTGGTGAGTTTTTTTGATTGTGTTTGGACATTCTGTGCTCACCTGGACAGGTTGTTATACTCACTATGACTACTTCTTGCCTGAGCCGTACAATCCGACCGACTAACACACTTTAAGTCGTGCCTCGATTCTATGTTCATTATCCCTACCGTCAGCCTGTGTACAATATGAAATGGACGGTGAATTTATTACCTTTGCTGAGCTTTTGCAGTGTTCATTTGATAACCATGCATACTCTTGTTCGACTTGACTGTCCTGATCTATTTATCTTTGAATGAACGCCACTTACACGGATTGGACGGGAGTATGAGATACCATGAGAATTGTTATATGATAATCGAGAAAAGTCAAGCTGGATCTTATGGATCCAATCTGAGAATTGAAGCAGAATTTGACCATTCAACGCAGCACGAACGTGGAGAGATGGCCGCTTATTTGAAGGCGATAGTTGCGTGGAGGAGAATGTATGCGCTGGCGATGTATATATATAAACGCTCTTCTTTCCCTCGTGAACGGAAGGACATCAGATATAGACCCAGCTATCAACTGGAAGCCCCGTATCCGTCCAAAGAGAAGCGTAATAGGCCATGTGCAATGATTCGAAATGCCGAAGTCGAACATATGGCTCTCCAGTCCTGGCTTCTCCCCGAGAACATGACTGGAAGCCAGTCAGAATCAATCCCACAACAGAGGGAACAAGCACTTTCAGGGGAACCATGCAGGAGGGCCTAGTATAGATGGAACATGGAACGTGCCGTGAATCGTGGCAGAACAAGGAACATCTCGAGAACCTTCGTTCAAACATGCCATCGATAATCTCGCACAACTTTTTTTTGACGCCGCGTTCGGAATCGGATCAATACCGTTGCGAGAAAAAACGTCACGTGACGGCGTCTAGAGCGATTTGTGTGAACACCGATGAGTGGACTGAATCTAGGTCAGAGTTCGTCTGTTATACCTCAAATAATCCTGCTGTTTATATGTCGTCGTAACTGTATCCCTCTGCTTCCCTAGGCCTTACATCTCGTCGAAATTTCGCAGCTCGATGTCTTCTAAATTGTTTAAGCTTCACAGTACCTGGTGACGATAGTTCTCAGCAAACACATACTAAGCGACGCCAAACTTAATCTTTGCACTCCAATTCTTTTTTCCGTGTCTCTCCTTTACTGGCGGCTATTAAGTGCCAGTAACCCATCAAATCAGGTGCAGTGCTTCACAAGGAATGAAATCCGGGCTTAAAGTCCCAGAAAACCAT
>QLON01006951.1:0-15141 GCA_003313675.1 Termitomyces heimii
TCCTTCCTATCGCTGCTCGTGGATATCATGAAAACGTCATTTCACATTATGAAAGGCCTAGAAACGTGTGTTCTAGTCTTTTTTTTTTGTCTAGGCCGCCTTATCTGATAAACTGCTTACATCCACCCAGGTCGGTTCTCTGCCCAAAACCGACATAGATGTTGGCACGGGCCTCGTCGGCGCTCCTGCGTAAGCAATCTGTCGAATTTGCTCGTCGTTGCGGAGCTAATCGGGTATGACATTTTCTTAGTTGTGGAGACGTCATGAAGCTCCAAATCCGTGTCGATGAAAATGGGATTATCTCGGACGTCAAGTTCAAGACATTTGGATGTGGTAGCGCTATTGCTTCGAGCTCGTACATGACCGAGCGCGTCAAGGGGTTGTCGCTGGAAGAAGCAGGGAAAATCAAAAACACCGAAATCGCAAAGGAGCTATGCTTGCCACCTGTCAAACTGCATTGTTCCAGTGAGTTATCCCAAAATCTGTTTTAACGCAAGGCTTAGGCCTGTCATAGTGCTGGCTGAGGATGCCATTCGTTCGGCTATCCGGGATTACAAAACCAAGCGAAGCAAGGTTACGAGCCAGAAACAAGCAGGCTACGTTGATGTACCACAGAGCGCTACGGCTGGCGAGACGACGACCAGCGTTCAACCTGGACAAAGCTAGTTGAAATCCTTATTATTATATACACGATTATCAACATTCTTCTTTTCCATAACTAGTCATTTTCTCCTGATCAGTGTATTATTATGTTACCCATGCGTCTGTTTTTATCACTGCATGCGTTTGAACGTTATGAAGTTTTATTGGAAACTATTATGAGCCTTTCTGCCCGACAAAAGAGAAATTGCCTCCCGCAAACCACCTCTCATTAGCTTCCTTCACCCGCTGTGCAGCTGCAGCTCTGTTAGTGAGTTCGAAACCTAGACAGAAAGTGAGACAGGAGAATTAGAGTGCAAAAGGAAATACACGCCTTGAGCTGGAGTGACACTCAATGATGTAGCTGTCCCTGATACCGATCCATTGAGCTGAGCTGAGCGGGCAATAGCCGCTGTGCGTAATTTGTTTGCTTTCGACATTTTGGCTGAGGCACGAGTGAATCCATCTGTGGAAAAAGAACGAAAAAGAAGGGCAAACCTCGACTTTTGGCCTCTCCCAAGCCCGCTCTGACTTTTCCAGTTCCAACTCCAATCATACCCAATCCCTTCGTTTGGTCAAAGGCGCCAACTTCCTCTTCCGCTTCGCCAAACACCATACGATTCTGTAGCTTGCGAAGTTCTGTTTGAGCATACGCTTCTTTGGCTTTCCGAGCACTGCAATGAATACTGCTAGTAACGCAAAGTACGAGAGAAGCCTTATTCATACCGCTTGCCGCCGCGACGTTTTTTCGGACCATCGTTAGGGATGGGAAGAGCCTTGACGACTTTGGAAGGTGGAGGAGCTGCCAATCTATCAATGTGTTTTTCAATCTTGTCTCGTAGTGTCTCGCCGTAAGACCCTTCCTCTAAAGTGAGCACAACATATTCAAGGGAATAACGCTATATAATACCATCTCTACGTTGGCGCTCTAGGTCCATGCGAGCAGCAAGAACGGTCTTAGCGCCAATCGTACGCTGCACCTTCAGTTGGTATTCCGGCGGTGTGTGAGTCACTAGCTCACATTGAAAGATGAAACCTGTATGCCGTTTCTGCGTCGCAGATGAAAAACCTGCGGCTATCTTTTTCTGTGCTCCGAGAAGCTACAATACATTAAGACATGCATCATTTATGTCAGAGTAAAATACGCGCATGAAAAAAGTCAAACATACATGAACATTACATGAAGGCATTTTGGCGAGGCCAGCGAGCCCGCCCGCGACCCCGAGAAGTTTGGCGGCTGTAGTGGTACCAACAATAGCTGAAATGTTGGGTGCGAGCATATTCATTCTTGAGCTGACGTACATGAAAATCTGTGCTCTGCATTGGAATATGAGAATACGAGCAGAGTAAATGAATACATACCTTTTTCTTAGCTTCTTCTAACCGGTCACTCAGGTCGCACGCGCGTTCGACCGCTCCCCAATCGGAATCTGATAAGGGCTTGCCGCTCGTCGTAGTAGCTGTCATAAAGATACTCATAATGAGGGCAGGTGGCAGAATTCCGTTGAGATCTACTTTCGTAGGATCCTCATACAAGGTAAAGGCGAAATCGACAGAGGAAAAATAAACTACACACCTCATTATTTCCCAATATGCGTACAGAACGGTTGAACATAACGGGATCTGTTACTAATTGTTCGAGCTCAGGAAACTTTGGTGCATAGTGGTCACGAATAAACTGATGAAAAGTGAGCAACGCAAACGCTGCATAACAGGTTTGGCTGACCTTATTCACAATGAGGATCTCATTATCAACGTCAACGGAAAGATTATTAGCCTGTACAATCACGTTGTACTCTGGATTCAAGTGTGCTGGGAGAACCATCACTGCTGCTGTGCTTGGATTTGCCTGGTACTTCTCAATATCCTTCAAATGCACGTCTGAACCTTCCAAACGTGCAGCAAAGCCAGCATGAACGTACATTAAGGATTTCTGCCATCCTTTTACTCCCTTCTAACTTGGCAATTTTAGTCACGTCTGCGATGTTGCCAAGTTCCATTTGCTGCACATCCTCGGCGTCGAGCTCTTCTGCCGGCTTCACACCACCCTCCAATACTAAACCGCCAATTTCCTGGCTATTTCCTTCATCGCCTTCACCGTCTTCGCCATCATCATCGTCTGACATATTCAATTCATCGTTCTGAGCTTTGCGTTTCAGACTGTTTGAACCTGAGATATTCGGAGTAGTGTCAGGCTCTTCGTAATCCTGATTATCGTCTGATAGATCCTCCAGGTCTGCCAACAGGTCGTCTCCAAGGTTGGCCATAATACTACAAGTCCAGGGCAGATTGTAAGCGACAGAAACGAGCAAGGATACAAATATAGCTATGTAGTGACGCGTGGGAACAAGCCGAATATTAAAGCCATCCTAACAACCTCACGATTCATACCTGTAGCTGGCTATGGCATGATTGAGAACCAACATTGCACTTTGCAAAATTTGCAGAAATATATCCATACCTCATTTCATGCGTGACCGAAATGAAAATAATATGGCTGGAGATATGAAAAGAACACGAAAGGCAGAGATAGAACGTCGAAAGCGGAAAAATAGATTTGGTTAATGAGATTGGCACTTGAATGCATACATCATCTGTGGTACACAAAACTGAAATATGCTGGTCTATGTTTGAATGTCCAGATCCAAACCTGGAGTGATACATAGAAACTGTTCCGTTGTCAAGGAAGTAGAAGTCGAAGACGACCCAGTTTGAGCATCATCCTGCATGAGCATCATTCCCGAGATCGCTCGAATCATCCATCCGTAAACCGTCCAATCGTAATGGACTACCTGTTGTCTTCCCTGATAGAGGGCTACCGATAGCTGGTACAGCCCCAGCCCCAGCTTTCCGGTTTCGTCTCCCCAGCAACGTTGCGCCATCCAAGTCAAGCTGAAATCCGCCCTTCTGTGCTCTTGTAGAAGCATTAGCTGTCGTGGCATGTCCACCAGCAACCGGCTGTCTCGCAGATTCGTCCTTAATTCTGCTGGTCCCCCACTGATCGCTTGCATCCATCCCTGCATTGCTCGAGTCAACCTCTTCCGGATAATCGTCGTCGTCATCTTCGTTCAATGGGTCTAAATGCGCTCGTGGCCCAGCACTGATTCCATTGTACTTCCGTCGTCTCGCACCTTCTTCCTCCATGCGATGTACAGCGTATGTAATGTCAAACACCTCCTTGAGTGTTGTGAGACCCGGGCTCCTACCCTCATGTGCTCGTCCTCCTCGCGCGGCAGACAAAAGAGGTGAATCAAGAGGGATAGATGACGTATTCGACATGGCAGAATTTGGCTGATTGATGTAGACAGCTGGTGTCGGAGGCGGAGGAGGGGCAGGTGACGCCGTACACCAGGGATGATTCAAAAATTGGTCGATCGAATAACGCTGAGCAGGATCAACACAAAGGAGGTGAGTTATGAGATCTTTAACTATGAGTCTGGTTGAGACTCCATGTAGAAGATGAAAAAGCAGAAGTGCACACCAGAGTGACTGATATCGTCCCACCACGGACTTAAGAATGTGTAGTTCCCTCGAGCAACCTTTTCCGTAAGCGCATTGATGCTTTCGTCGTAAAAAGGGGGAAAACCGCAGAGTAAGGTGTACAGCACACAACCCAAAGCCCACATGTCGACACTCTTACTGTAGCGTTCGACTCTGACCATTTCGGGTGCGCTATATCCAAGAGTTCCACATGGTGTCAATGTTTCCTCGTTCCAAACAACCTTACTCAGACCGAAGTCAGCAATCTTGACCCGCCCAATGCCACCCCCGCCAACTCCAGGAATGAATTGACCCTCGTCCTCTTTTTCTTCATCAAAGGGCCGACTTTCGATAGGATTTTCTGAGGGGATGATGGGAATGCGTTCAAAAAGAAGATTTTCGGGTTTGATGTCGCGGTGAGCGACACCACGCTCTTCATGGAGGTATCGTATGCCTTGCGCGATTTGAAGGATCACATGGCGGGAAAGATTTTCACTGAAATACGTAAGCTTAACAATTTGGTGGAATAATTCTCCCCCTTCCATTACTGAAAAAGGCCAATATCAGCCAATATCAGAAACGTATAGTGAAAAAACCTGCATTCTAATACGAGAAAATAATGCTCTGGAGATTCACAGAAAGAGAACAGTTTGACGATTGAAGGGTGGTTGGTGCCGCGCATGATCTGAACCTCTGTGAACGCCTCATCAGCCCAGCCTATTGAGGACAGATTTTACAAACCTTTCATAATATTCGAACGCTGCACAAGGAAAAGTGTTCAGGACATATAGACTGATACAGTGTAAGATAGGTGAGAAGAACCTCTGTTACGCGCGGTTTCTTCTTGAATTGTGGATTTAAATGTTTATCGCCAGCCTGATCCCGCGCGTAAGAGAGGAGCAGAGAAGTAAACAAGAAAGGGGTGATATCAGTGTCCAGTCACACGGCCACAGACGATTGAAAATCGCATTGAGGCACTGACCTGTGATGAATTGAGCTCATATTTGCGCACGACCTTGACTGTACCGATTTAATATTAATGAGGACTTGAAAGCGCGAGAGCTGCTGGAATCTACCTGCAACTTTCAATGAAGTCTGTCGGTCAATTCCTCTGTAAACATCAGAAAAGGCACCGCTATGAGTGGGTGGTGAGAAGAACAGAACGAGTGATGGATTGATGTCCACTAACTCTCCCATTTTGTCGATAAGTTCAATATTTTCGAGTCCCTGATACCTGGGAATCTTCGAATTAGTTTGTCGTTCTTCATCGACAATAATCTGTGCAGCTTCTCGATGGCCAGGAGAGACGATAGGATGGGAGGGTACTGGAGCCATTGATGGAGGTGGAGAGGAATCTGCTTGTTTTGGGTGTTGGGTGGTGACGTTGTGATTGTGATGTTTTCCATGTCTGATAAGGTCTAGAAAGCATTAAAGATTAACTTATGATATACTAATGAGATAAATACTTTTAAAAGCGTCGACGACACTGGGGGGCATGGTGGATGATTAAAGAGTCTTCGCAAACGACAAGCTCCGAACAAGGGAGAGGGCTGACCCGGCGAGTGACGTCACGGTGAACCGTCGGGAGGGCAACTCCAAATCACGTGCTACACCTGAATCGAGGGCGAAGAAAGACCTCGTTAACGCTCGCCACAAACTGAAAGGCGATGTGAACTACTCGGGATTCAAAAGCTGTGATGATTCCCATTGGATACATCAAACAGCGGCAGGAAGCTCCAACAAAGCTTGCTCAGACGGCTGCTGGTCTCAGGAAGAATCGGTAAACAACTATCAAACCGGATCAGTGAGTGCCCCAAAAAACGTTTAATGAATCATTCTTCACTCGCGTTGCATGCAGCCTTTCTTTGATAATTTGAATTTGAGTTGCACGTAACTTAGATTAGGTTGTCACTGCAGCAGCGTTGACTCTCCCTGACGCTTTACAAATGAAATCGTGGCCTCTGGCCGGGGGTAGTTGGCTGTCATGGTGGCTCTTGCAACGCTCGACGGGAGAGGCATACATGGGACACGACCAATGTAGTATGAGTACCCCATCTGTTCGCACGCGGACCGCCAATCAATCAATGAATCAGATGGACGATGTTTTAATCGGTTTCATATTATGAGAAGTTCTGCCGATGCAGATTCATTCAACATAGGAAGCAATAGTGCATGTATGATGTCATCGAGAGGGAAGCAACCCTTGGACACCCAGGAAAGGATGTTCGCGAATGCTCCAAGTACACGTCAGTGCTTGATGATAGCTATGTAGCCGGTGTTGAACGTTGAGAAATGACATGCCTCATTTGCATGCCATACTCTTGAACGGGCTTTACCAAGACCTTCATCTCGATGTCACCGTCACACGCAGATTATACTGAACTTCGTGAGCTGATGTATGAACGCAATGACCCACAGGCGCTGTTCGGTCTAGACTAGGTTCTTGCCAAGTGCAATGATGTACGAGTTTTTATTTCTGCGGGGGGGAGGGGGCGAAGCGAAACTAAAGGTTGTCAGAACCTTCAAGGAAGCATGGATCAGATCTTTTGCGACCCTAATGTGATGAACCGCCAAGTTTTGCATTTGGTAGACTCAAGAGTTGATAAGTTATTCACGCCCAGAATATTCCACGATCCAGACCGTGCAAGCAAGCATCGTATCGCATATCTAATAACGAAATTACGCTCTGATGTCGGAGGGAAGTACGCACGAGATGTAATTCAATGGAACGAGGTGCACATCACGTCGAAGATAGTGGACGAGTCAATCGTCACCGACTCGGAGGATAGAAGTCGGCAGGCATACTGCCCAGGAATGAAGAGTATGATTTATTCTTGCGAGCATTCATACCATTTTTCTCGTGATAAGCTCGTTAAATTTATTGTCGATTCACACACACAAAATATCTTGATGCGTTCGCCGAACATGGTCCGTGCGTAAGTCAGCGCTGTATATAAGCCGACGCTTTCCATGAACACACTTCATACTTACCTTGATGGCACAAGCCCCTTCAAGAACCTGGGTTTGTGGGCAGTGGAGACTCTCCATAGCACGGCGACCCTGTCCACACAGGGAGTAGCTGCGGCTTGTATGGGCTTCGGCTCATGCACCGTCTAAATATTTTCCTGTCCCGCTTCGGCCACTCTGGCTGGGCGGGCGTTTCTTTTTGTTACTCCGCCTTCCTAACCCTAACCCTATTGCACGATTTAATATTACTTCCAAGACTTCTCCAAAGCTTCTTCTTCATCAACATCTTCGACTGTGATTGTCTTTGAGATCGACAACAAGTTCTTAAATTATGCTCATCCAGCAATGTATCATATATTGGACTCGCATCTGTAGTTGTTGTGTAGATATGTGCTTATGTTTATTTATTTCATCATGGGCTCAGGTGTCCACTCGGCGCACTTTATCAGGAGACCAACTTTGATTATTGAAAGCTCTATGCAACATGTATGTATTATCAGATCAGGAGATCTTGACAGTTGTTACGCCGAGGTTTCCAGCAATGTGAGATAATGCGTGTACAGATCTGCATGTACCATATGGTAGTTCCCAGCGCGTCGAGTAGCGTCACACAGTTACCTGCAGCCTTCCGTATGACCAATTGACATCCATGAATGATCCGTTGGAGTAACACGCATTTCAATCTCAATGACCTCCAGCATGCTTCTGTGTCCATCCGAAGAGCCAGAATCACCGAAGGGCCCTGGCGCGAAGTGAGTCCTTAACGCCAGAAGACGGGTGGCTGTGCGTCGAACCACTTGTATCCAAAAAACATTGTTGATTCAAGGAATGGTATGATTGTCATCAGAACCCAATCGATAACGAAATTACGGCACCGGAAAACCACGTCCGAATCATGGGGTTTAAACCCAGAGGAGAGGTTTACGTTACCGGTCTAAAGGTCATAATTTCTCATGTTTCTAATCCAGGTTCTGACCATCGCATGACAGGCCAAGCTTAGCGTGAAACTGAGTCATCTGCATGCCCTACACCCGAACGCTCTAGTACCTCTGGTAAATAGGTTCTGTCAACAACTGGGGCAACTCCTTCACATAAGGTTCATCAGTAGGATGCTTTCGGTAGTTAAAGTCTCACCAGTATTCAAGTCGCGACGGTTAACCATACTTCCACGTCAAATGTCCGACAGATTGTCGCGAGAACATCCTAGATTCCATCGTCCACATGAGATGAGAGATACATCAGCTATCGTGGATGGCTCCGATGCCGCAGATACCAGGTAATGAGCGTTAGCTTATACCAATCGCGTGTAAGGAACAAATGTATATCAGAAGGTTACGATTGATTGCTGGTGGGTCTCTTGGGGATAACATAACCTACAAGAGTTAACGCATGTTGCGATCGCCTTGGTCGATTGGCTAGCTAAAGATATCCAAGGATCTCATCGGAAACAGAAGACTTCTGATCTTCAAGGAAGCACAGTACCCCTGGATCACACGAACTGACGGAGTCCATGCTGCAAGGCTCAGACTTGACAAAACAACAGAGTCCATGCCATCATAAGTGTCTTTCCGGAAAACGGAACTTCCCAGCATGCGAGCATTTAAGGAGGTATACGTTTTCCAAAATACGACAATTGTGGGTATAGTCACAACATTGAGGCGATCAAGAGATAGCTAGAGCTATGCAAATACATAACAGTGTATTCTGGATCGATCGTTAAATGACAGTTCCTGCATGGGAGCTGGATGCATATGGGAAATGACGTACATTTAAGTACATTTCTTGAACAGCGATATCGTGTTTTTCCCAATGGCTAACCATATCCGCTCTGTGGATTTATGAACTAAGACATAGCAAGTAATAACATAAGTGGCATGGCGCACTTGGCAGCTTGACCAAGGTTTTCATAAATCTGTGTCAAAACGATGTATTTGCTGAAGTTGACAGGATCTCTTGAGAATTAGGAATAGGAAGAAGAACATTCGTTGCTTACAAGCCATGTGGCTGGATTTCAATCATTCTCTCCTTCACTCGCCTCCCGATGTCTTTGATCCATGTCTGGACTCGGTCGTTGTCCTTCTGCTCAGGCCAGGAACTGTTCTGTAAGGTCGATGACAACAACTTCTTCATATATGCCTTCAACAAATCTGAATCGAACTTGGGGCGTGGCGAGGCAGCATCAGAACGTGACGAAGGAGAATGAAGACCAGAGGTGTTTGCCATTTCATAGAGATACTACAGCCTGACGAAAAATAAGTATGAAACTAAAGAGCAAGAAGACTGCTACAACTGCAACAGTAACTTTATTATTAGCCGACCACGTGTTATTCGTCTCCTTGCGCGTCTTTCATCGTGAAGTTCCAAGTTGTCGACTCACTGCACGTCCGCGGCCTAAGACCGTGCTAATGTCGTCTATTTCATTTTCGTCAGAGCAACCTGTGCCTTCAGATCATGAACAAAGCTTCTATTCATCGCCCTTTGAAGGGAGCGCTTCATTTCAGATGAACCCACTCTCATCTCATCCGCCACGCTCACATCGGGTCTCCACCGTGTCTTCCTCTTCAGCAGTGCATGTATACGGTACACAGAGTGTTTATGAAACGGGAGAGCAAACTGCGCCTGTTGAAAATGAAAAGGAAGAGATGGGCGAAGTTGAAGTTGAGGAAGAGCAGGCATCAAAACAAGTCCCCGTTCGAATCAGTAAGGAAGAGGTATGGCGGGATCTCTTCCTTACAAGCAATGGAAGAGACAAGGGTTTCGTATGTTTCGACCTTGTGAATTGCACGTCCCGCTGCTTAGTCCCGCCTAGAAATTGATTCAATACTCTATTCGTTTATACCTCCTTTTTCACACCTCCATATCTAGCAGCCGGCTCCTTCGTCAACCGACAAGACCGTGGTGGGATGCGGAGCTAGTAAAGCGACTACGTTCAACATACTCTGGGCTTTCATTTACGAGGTATGTATCCAACGAGTAATAGAGACACATTCAAATAAATCCTTGTGCAGGAAGCTATTGCTGCTATTCAACTGGCTGGGCCCCTTGACGGAGATCAAGGCGCAGCAGTCTTTACCGTACTCAACGGAGGTGTCTGCAAAAAAGTCAACAAGAACTCCAAGACCATTTCTTCACGCATTGCTCTATGCACCGCCTCCAGTGCTGCTCGAATTAGTTAATGCGTTGGCCGATGATGCTGCAACCCTTTCTCTCCTAGGACTCTTTGGGAAGAAGTTTGGCGATCGAGCAGACCGTTTCTCCGATTGGTGCTGGTTTATTTCGACTCTAGTGGGTCTAGTGGAGAATGGAGTTGAACGTCAGATGATTGGGAACCTCCAACATGATAGTGCGTCCTATTTCTAGTAACTTGAACCCGTTAATGTGTCCCCTAGTTGAGACCCGTCTTTACTCTGAATCAATGACGGGAGCGACTTCCAATTCGAGGCCGAAGGGCACCAAATTAGACGAAAAGGAGCTTGCGAGGCTCCGAAAGCAAGACTACTGGCTTCAGATATCACGAGCCAAGCTAGTTATGGATATGATATTCGTTTGTACGTGTTGGATTCGGTCATTACTCGAGCGGACCCCGCTGAGAGTCGAGTAGCGTATGAACTTTTCCGGATCCAGCGCTTTAAGGAGCCAGTCAAAACACTTACCGGGCTGATTGCCGCCATCTTGAGGTATGAGGCTTCTCCATCCAGCATTAAACTGTGCATTTACATTGCCGGGTAGTTCTTACAAACTCTATCACGGGCAATACAACGTTCTCCTCAAGAAATTACTTTAGACTTACGGTTTGGATACTCATAGTTATTACCCCACCTGACGAGCCAGATATGGGAAAGATTGCATCTTATATTCTTGATTACCTCGTACGTAAACTTATAATCTATATACCCAAAAACGTAGGCTGTTGGAAACGTGTCACCACCACCGATTGGGTTTTTTGGTATCAACATTGGCCGCCGGGGTTCCAGTGGTTTGAGTTACCCTCTTCTCTTGAAGAACATCTACCTCGGCTTCCAGAGCATTAATGCGAGCTGATGCTTCTTGCATAAACTTTTCGTGCGATAGCGTTTGTTGTGTAAGTTGCAGGCCCTGTATGCAAAAGGCATACATCCATCAATACACATAACGATATGCAGAGCTGCTGTGACGGACCAAATATACTGCAGAGCCCAGGAGAAATATCGGGATCATTGCCGGCACCGTATCGCTGTACCATTGTGCGTGTGCCGAACGAGGCTTTGGGTTTACACCCTCGCTGTACATCCGCCTTTGCAGCGTCATGCCGGACCACGATGATCTACCGCGCAATGTAGAAAGACGTTTGATGAACATAGTGGCACGGCGTTGACTGATCGGAGGAAGAGATATTGCGGATACGTGGTCAGCTGTTGGAAATAGCGGAGAATTCTCGCTTGTGGAGTCGGAAACATTGCACTGAGTAACAACTTGAAATGGGATGTACCTGGTATACGGCCTTGCTTGATGTCTAGGACGATGATAGTAGTGGTGGAAGTTTGAGTGATCCGAGCTGACCATGCCGTGAAGCAGCTCGTCTCTTTCGCGATCTCACACGTTCCTCTGCCCGCCACTTTTTTTTAGACACTAATTGGAGTGGTTGGGGGCAATGTGAGTGCTCCATTTGCGACCCTGTTGGGCGCAGTCGAGTCGTCCGAAGCCACCCGCATTCCCCTCGACAGCCACACAGGAAGCGAGCTAATCGAGTGTTTCTGATAAGCTTCTCCTCCATCTTCTGTTACGCTTGCACAGAGGCTCGAGTAGGCTACGGGGCACCAGGGAGTACTTCGGAGTGCATCGTACGTCAATTGGCTTTTGGGTAGAATCACGGCTGTCAGATATAGCGTGGGACCCCGCAGCAGGGCAACGGAATTCATACCATCTGTCTCGTCGATTTCCACCACTCTCCTTCGCTCCGCGTTCTCCATTGTCATCTCTCTTTTCTTTTTTATTCATCTTTCTTTCCCCTTACTTTCCCTTCTGCGTCGCGCGTGTACCCAAATAGCTTCCTCACCCAGTCACAAAGTCCCCTTATCACACACACCCAGACGTATCATGGATCCACTGTCGCCTACAAATCAAGCAAACTCGCCGTTCCGTTACAAGCAGCTAGACTTGTACTTTGAACCCATAGATGAAAAGTCAACGCCACTCGTAGATCTACCGGGGCCCCCCTCGCCGCCCAGCCGCCAACGCGGTTCATCATCGCCCTTGAGCCCTGCCCGTACCAGCCCGTCATCCCGCATCCACTCTGATACTCTTGCTGCGCCCAGGCACCCCCCTTTCCCGCGCCAACCAACACTATTATATCAATCCAGCCGAACCCGCGCTCTGACATCCTCGACTTATACCCGCCCTCGCGGTCTGCGGATAGCAAATTTGATACGCCCATGGATCCCGGTAATCATGTACATCATCACCAGTCTCGCTTTCGTAGTTGCCTTTGCGTTGTACAAAGATGAGCTTTTTTTACGTGAGTTGCTTTCCAAGCTACACGACGTAGTGGAGTTTAACCGTATCTTACAGGACTTGACCAGCTATCACATTGGCTCAAAAGTGACGAGTACATTGGGTATGGCATTTTATTTTGCCTCATTTTCGTCACCACATTTCGTGAGTGCCATCTATGATTAGACGAAACCGCAGCTAGAGAAAAAAAATTTTTTTTTCCTACTTGGACAGCTCCCGTCCCCCTTTATTCTACCTTGATCACGCTGTCTGGATATACATTTGGCGCCTGGACAGGAGCTTTCATCTCCTACATCGCCGCGCTTTCCGGCGCGATCACCGTCTTCCTCCTCTCGCGTACATTCTTCCGGGACGCAATTTCGCGATGGCTATCATGCACAATGACAATCAAACGTGTCGTACACGCCGTCGAAAAGCGGCCCAAACTCTTATTCCTCATCCGGCTCGCGCCGTATCCGTATAACGTAATGAACTGCCTGCTGGCAGCAGCACCCACGCTGACGCTGCGGACGTACACGCTCTGTACCGGTCTCTCGCTTTTCAAAGTAATAATCCACACTAGCATCGGGTCATCGATCGCCTCGTTCAAGGATTACCACGGTAAACACCAGACCACGCAATCCTCCTCCGGCGGGCCGCACGAGTTTTCCCCCGCGGAGCTGTGGACCATCCTAGGGATCGCGCTGTGCGTCGCGATCCTCGTGTACATCTCCATCGTCGCGCGCAAAGCCGTGCACAGCGAGATCGACGACGAGGAGGAGCAGCCTGCTGTAGACGCTGAGGAGCGGGTGGGATTCCTCGCTGCTCATGATCTCGAGGCGGGGCGTGGGGACGAGGATGCGATGGTGGAATCACCCTTCCGTGCTCCGCACCAGCTGATACCGTACCAAACGTCCATGGAGCAATTGTAAGACTACATTTGCAGAGGGCTCCCTCAATCTATTACCATACTTGTGCTATTTTTCTCTTCTGGTCCGGACTTTGTCAGCTAGCCGCACTTGGAACGCATTCCATCATTTGTACAAGTAGACGTATCTATAATAATTGATTTGCATGAATGACAATTACGATGACCCAAGGGAGCGGTAAATCGTTACAAATGGGGACTCGGGGCATGTGACAGCGTGACCCTGTTTATTTTGCTTCCGATCAGAAGTTCTGTTGTAGAAATCTATTTTCGATCGAACAAAGAAGCATTTCATCAAAATAAAGTTTGTCGGTGCTTCGCCAAATCGGCTGATCTGCGTGGAAGGCTGGTCTGGCAACAATGCATGGGTACCGGCTGGGAAAGTGGATGAGCAGCACCGAGGTCTGCATGAATTTTGTCTAAGGTACTACAAGGGAAAAAAACTTGGTATCATCAAATGATCGTGGTACGTCGAGTGCAGCGCGGTATACAGACAAGGGCAAAAGTACAAGACTAGAAAACAACAGCTCCAAGATATGGCTAAGTTCGACAGGAGAGCATCCCTCAAAGCGTGGAAAGCAGCAAACAGCAAGTGTCCAACTAGAAAAGGAGAAAAAAAAAAAAAAAGGAAACAGATCGAGCAAATTACAGCATCACATCTCCCCTGTCGCCTTGAAGTGGGTCGGCACATGCTCATTCATCGGTACAAACCCAAAGTCGGGCGAGACTGCTTATCCAAGACTGGTCAGTAAATTGTTCTGAGAAGCAGGGGTTTGGGGATAGGAAAAAAAAATTTTTTTTACTCACAACGATTGATATCCGTGTCATGGTAATTTTCTGACACGGGAGGTGTCGTTGCTTGTGTCGACGAGGAATGAGAAGCGGCAGATATTGAAGATGTCGATGTGGAAGGGCGGATGTTTCGATGACTCCAGCCGTGACCGTCATTCATAGAGTCTATAGAGGGTGGATGCGAGACATTGCTCGGAACAGCAGAGTACGCAAAGTCGCTCTGGGATGTATTGAACGAGTAGTTGTCAACAGAAGGAAGCTGAATCATGCTACGGACGCGTGGGAGGGCGGCAGAGGACTGATGGTCTTCTCCAGGTTGGGGGGATGTAGAGGGACGGTGGTGTTCGTCATGAGCATATGGGCTGGGGTATGGGCTCATTGCCTGACTATGACGGCGGGCACGACGAACACTGAGGGAAGCCGGGGTGTAGGTTGATTTTGAAGAGTGGGGACGGGGTGGAGAGATGGGACGATGATGGGACGAGTTGGGACGGGAGTATTCTTCGTGGAGATGGTTGTCATGATAGGGA
Organism: Termitomyces heimii; assembly: GCA_003313675.1. Classification (NCBI taxonomy): domain Eukaryota; kingdom Fungi; phylum Basidiomycota; class Agaricomycetes; order Agaricales; family Lyophyllaceae; genus Termitomyces; species Termitomyces heimii. Next base: position 14,806 of record QLON01006951.1, read on the forward strand.
AGAGAAGAAACAGAGGATATGGAGTAACCGGTGGTGGGACGGCTGTCTGGGGACAGGGACGAGGCACTGTGCTCGGCCTGCATGGGCAAAGAGGAAAATGGAGAAGCATACGAGGTGTTTATAGTTGGGGCAGGTCTAGAGTAGCCACCACCACTGGGGTTGAGGAGGGAAGACAAACTTCCATTGTGGCTGGAGGAACTGCCATTGCTATTCTGAGAATAAGACCAGCTGGAATGATCTTGGTAGGGATATTGGGGAGAAGAGACGATCATGTCGCGGCTTGAGGTGGGGTAGGAGGAGATGGCGCTGAAGGGAGCGCCTGAGGCAGGGGAATCG
>QLON01006957.1:0-13202 GCA_003313675.1 Termitomyces heimii
AGTGTGGAGGTCAGAACACAGCTGCGAACGACCGTTGATCGACTAGTCCATACACGTGAAGCGAGAGACGTAGATACAATTGTCCCGCAAGGCTCAAAAATCAATCTTCCTCGTGTAGCTGCGGAAGGCTCAGAACAAGGAATAGACAGCTTTGGAAGCACCTCAGGACGGCACACGACAATGTCCACAGCGCCACAAAGATAGCGATGACACATAGTGCGAGTATGGTGAACTGAATGAGAAGATAGATGGTGAGGGAGATAAAGGGAGAGATCTTAGATTCTTTGCGGTCGGCGACAGAAGCAACCTTTGTCTTGCTGATTGAGCTCACTGAGGGCATTGAACGTCGGTCTTGGGACTGCATTTGGAAAAGCAACTTGAAGTCGTCGTGTTGGATACGTGGTTCACGAGTCGGGATAAGTCGCCGCGGAAGGGGATGTAACTCTGCGAGGAATTCCGGGGTAGGGATGTATTCCGGTGCCGGAGTGAACTTGCGTTTCCGAACGGAGGATGTGCACAAGGCGCGCGAGTCCGCCCAAGTCGTACGACGTAGGGTTTTTTCTTTCAACTCTTTCACTTCGTATCCTGGATGGAACCTTGGAAGAGTCGGAAGAACCTGGTTTCATGCGTTGAGCGATCAGTTTTTTTTTTCGTTTATGTAATTTTAGACTGACTGGACGGAGTCTCCGCGCTGGAGGGACTGGCGCCGCCTTCCTCTTTGGCTTCGTGGGAAGCGATGGCGCTTGGGGTCTTTTCCCGATGTTGAGGTTGTGAAGCACATAGTGAATCTTCATTGATGCACTGGGCTTGAGAGTTTTCTTCGGTTTGTGGCGAGCGACGACCTTTTGCGTGACCGGTTTGTCCGTTATCTATTAATATAATTCAGCAACAACTAAGTTTCTCAAAGGGTTCTTTTTCACCAAGGTTTCCTTGTCTAGAACAGAAGGACCCGATAAAAAGCGCCACGCGACGAGAGAATCCTCGACTCTCTGAAAATACATGACATAATTTTGAAATGCGCAATTTGTGAAGAAGACAGATATGGCCTACTTTCTGAGCTCCGTTAATGGGTCCATACAATGCCGGCTACAAGAGCTAACGCGTCAAACAACGCATCCGTAGGATTAAAGATACAATCTTACATTATTGGCCTTGTGACGCGGCTTATCCTTGTTGAACTCCCAGACTCTGTGGCGTTCTTCGTAGGCGTCTGCGATCATCTGCAGCATTATCATCGACGGCATAGGATCGGGCTTCACGCCACGAAAGATCAGTTTGATCTCGCTCTAATAATATGTTGAACGAACAACTCCATAACTTCAATCGTGTTCAAGCTCACGGAAGTCCACTCGCCGTAAGGTGATGCATAATGCTTTTCTGGTAGTTTGACTTTTTTATCCGCTTGCGAGTCATCAGAAGACACTAGAGTGGTGGAGGAGGAGGAAGACGACATCTGGTCTAGGAAACCCGATATCCTAGTGAACGGGGACTAGATCTGAACTGATTCCGCCATAGCTTTTAAGATAAAGATGCTGTTGAGTCTAAGCGAGATAAGTGGCCACGGCAAGATTGTACCCCCAGAACCTGAGTCCGGACACTAAGATTCAAAGCATTGTTCTCCATAGTGCGTGAGTCGATCTGGCCTGTGAGGAACGCCAGAGGCAAAGCAGATCAAGGTGAATTTCGGTGAATTCCGTGAACACGAGGTTTATTGCATTGATAAGATTTCTTGTCAGGCACACTCTCTGATCACTTCACCCCTTCACGTATCGTGACGGAAATCACGTCTGACTCATGCTTTGATGCGTTGACCCAAGTTTGAAGGCGTCGTGGGCCAGATGTGATATATTATGGTACATAGGCCTAGGTGGCAAGAAATTCTGGGATGCGACGAGTCGCTTTTTATCGTCAAGATGCAGCTACTTTGCGCGCCAGTATCGAAAGGTATGTTGTAGCATGGTCTCGCCCGAATCGCTGTAGCATCCGACCACGAGCACATTTTTGTTTTGTTGCTTTTACGATCTCCATGAAGTTCTTGCAAGTCATACACAAGCGCGGTGTACAAATAACACCCAACTTTGTTAGGCACCCTTGCTTTGAGATCTCGTGGTCTCTCACGGATACTCGTGCCTTGCGGAGGTCAAATCAATTGTACACAACGGTGGATATCACAAGGGATTCGCTCTAGGTATGTGATTCGTACCCCATTTTTAGCAGTGGGTGTAAGGCGAAAAAATAAGTGACCTGGCTTGATCATTGTCCTACGTTTCATCGCGTGGAATCTTGTTGCTTGCTTTATTATCCGCTCATCTGGAACGTTCTTACTCATGATATGCTTTATGGGATTCCATCTTTTCGGGTAACTCGCGAAGCCCAGTGAGTCTAACCGTATCACCGAAGCTTTCATAGTTGGCATGGAAACTCGTTACCTTTTCTTCGTTTGTACCACTCACACAAACATTTTCTTCTGCGTCTTTCCAAAGGTAGAATGGCAGCGTCTGGACCGAACTATAACCGGAGAAATGTTCAAGATCGATGTCGTTGATACCGTAAAATAATGACTCGCGAATTGGCGAACTTTATCAGAGCTGAGATGCCTGCCACGAGAAGGATACTTGATGTGTCGGCTAAGTAAAGCAGGAATTCGTTACTCGTCGCCTGTGGCAAAAGAGTGATGGCGGTAGAACGCGGGCTCGGTAATTGTTTTACATACGATATGTATGTCACAACTGGGGGTCCAAGAGAGCCAAAATTTTTGAGTTACCCCGAGTTATGACTAAGATAACGTTTGAGGGTTTGAAATCTATCACTATGATATCAATCATGTCTCTGTTTTCTGAGTACATTTAGGGAGAGATCTACGAAGGCAAAGACTGTCTGAATGCACCTGAACCTCATCTTGAATTTACGTTGGTGTAAAACCAATCAAGCTCTCAATGAAGCCATGAAACGATGTTTTGACCATATGTAGTCTGTAGATAGGATTTGATGTGCTACTGGCGCCACATCGGCAGTTTGAAGATTACGGCATCTCTTCAGCCGAGTGGGACAAACTTGGTATAATGACACCAAGGATGGTGTGAGAATGATATGTCGAGAGATGACAGATATTTGACGCAGTCAAGTTCTGGATGGATGCAAATGAAATCTTGATTAGAGTCGATCCAAAGTTGGGCCCCAAGTACAAGTCGATTGCGACCCAAAACCCGATCGAGAATTTGCTTCCGTGATCGTGCTCTTCATGATTTGGATATGTACATATTCAACGATAACGTAACTGTTGGTTGAACATTCGTCGAATTGGCATCATGTCTAATTGACGCAGACTTTCCCGGTGAGGCAATCTGTCGCCCACCAACTTGAAATGTAATGATCTTCATGAAGGGCTGTTCAAGATGTACCGGGGGTTGTCCTTTGTCACGGTTTTGTAAGAGTATTGAGCAGTGAAATGTGTGGAGAGTTGAAGCCATTGTAAGTTGGCCACACGGAATAGAACTAAAGGACACAATAAGAGGTCACCTTGGCGAAAGCCGATAGATCCGATCAGCTTACACAAGCTCTCTTGTTTGGGTGGCATCATTAGGCGAGTTTCAGCGCAACGATAGGGACGACCGCCACCGCGAACAGCGACGCCAGCCGCCAAAGACCGCGCTCCCGGTTGAGGACGACTGCCTTATACCCTCATTCCCCAGATCACAGGGTCTAGCAGCGCAGGCAGCCTGGACCGTCACACCAGCAAACAACCCACCAGGCCACACTCTCCATGTCTTACCACAATGTTCCCCCCGCGTCCTTGACGCCAACTCGCCCCGCCCCCGCTGTTCCCCAGCGTAAGGGCAACGATGCGCCCCAGAGTTCCATCTTCAACACTAACGCCGCCCTTGCTAATTCAGGATACGGCCCCTCCTTCTCCTTATCCCCATCTTCCCCGCCATACTCAGGTATCGGCGGCAGTCCTACCCCAAATCGCAGTCAAGAGACACTCTACAACTCTCAGATCGTCCGCAGTGGATCCGTCAGCGTCAAGGAAGAAGGAACTTTTGCGAGCTGGATCTGGAAGCTGAAATGGCTTGTTCTCAAGGAGCAGACGCTTACTATCCATAGATCAGAGGTACCCATACGTACACCATCACATCAGCCGTTTCTGATCTCTGCCCCCAGCATTCGCCACAACAGACTGTCATCCTTCTGCGTGAAATTACAAATATCGAGCGGACTGATCTGAAGCCGTATTGTTTACTCATAGAAACCAAGGATAAGCGATATTTCCTTTCCCTCAAAAGTGACGAAGAGCTGTACAGTTGGCAAGACGATATATACTCCCGCAGTCCTCTCATGGGTTTCAGCAACCCCACCAATTTTGTCCACAAGGTTCATGTCGGCTACGATCCCATTTCTGGCGCCTTTACCGTAATTTTGTGTTCTCTTGACTTTCAGTGTGCTTTATCAACGCCATTTCCAGGGCATGCCTGAACAATGGAACAAGCTTCTCACCAAGTCTGCCATTACGCGCGAGGACTATGCAAAAAATCCACAAGCCGTCCTCGAGGTCCTCGAATTCTACACAGATTCGTACAAGCGCGAATATGACGATCTGAGTGCGTTCTTTTTCCTTGACACGGGAAAGCACCGCTAACAAATGCATAGACGCCCCAGCGCGTTTTGCCGGCACAGGCCTCGGCGGGATCGCAAAAAGTAACAGCAGCGGTTCTTCAACTCCAACTAACACTTCCTCCTCTACTGTGGGCTTGATTGGTGCCCGGCCCATAAAACGTCAAGAAAGCGCACCACCTGGCTTAAACGCCGACACTGACAACTTCGCTTCAGCCGCCGCGATCGCCGCTGAGCTCGTGAATGGCTCACATGTCGCTGCGACGACTGGCGGTGGGCCCCGCTCACCTGCCGCCATCCCCTCCGCGTCCCGCCCTGCACCTTCACGACCTCTTCTTGCTGCTGGACGGCCCGCGCCGGCTCCGCCGGCCGGGGGCTCCGGCAAGAACGATATTCTGTCGCCTGTAGGGGATCTTGGACCGCGTAAACCGGCGAATGGGCTTGCGACGACGCCGACTCTGCAGACGACTACGCTACCGATGAGGAAGGAGTCACTGACACCGCAGATGCAGAGAGCGCAGTTGCCCCAGCCGTCGAAGGATCAGCAGAGGGAGAGGGACCGTGATATGGAGAAAGACAGGGAGAGGGAGAAGGAGAAGGAGAGAGAGCTGGAGAGGGAACGAGAGAGGGAGCGGTCGAAGGAAAGGGAACAAGAGAGGGTAAGGGAAAGGGAACAGAAGCAGCAGCACCAGCAGCAACCCCCCGCACAGGCCACCTCCGCTTCCCGCGGCGAGCTCCCACGCCCACCGATTGTAGCGACAAGGACAGCCCCGGCCCCAACGGCACAAGTGAAGCCGTTACAGCCTAAGAAAGTACAGATTCAGGCGGAGGACAAGGAGAAGGGCAGTGTGGCGGCGGCAGCAGCAGCACTTGAAAAGCCGAAGGAGAAGAGGATTAGCACGATGAACGAGGTGCAGATTATGGAGAAGTTGAGGTCGGTCGTGTCTGATGAAGACCCGAAGTCTATTTACAGTAAGATCAAGAAGGTCGGGCAGGGGTACGTACTGGGTTCATTCATCTTTTGAATTTTTGCATCACGGTTTACCCGTCTCTGCCTTTCTTATTCACCTGATAATCGTTTCGGCGTTCGGCGTTCTATCGGTGCTGATATCGTATATTTTTAGTGCCTCGGGACATGTGTATGTTGCTAAGACGCACGCGACGGGCAAGAAGGTCGCGATCAAGGAGATGGACCTCTCACATCAGCCGCGAAAGGAGCTCATTGTGAACGAGATTCTTGTTATGAAGGAGTCGCAGCATCCCAACATTGTCAACTTTCTCGACTCGTATCTCGTCAAGGCGAACGAACTCTGGGTCGTCATGGAGTACATGGAAGGTGGTGCACTGACGGATATCATCGAGAATAATTCCCTCGAGGAGGATCAAATTTCGTCGATCTGTCTGGAGGTGCGTTGAAAGTTGTTTGTCGGCTAGGAGGGTTGTTGATGTGTCGTGTGATGCAGACATGTAAAGGCTTGCAACACTTGCACAGCCAGAGCATCATCCACCGTGATATCAAATCTGACAATGTCCTCCTCGATGCCCAAGGCCACGTTAAAATCAGTACGTCTGCCACCCTTATAGGATTAACGCTGAGCTGACGTCTTACTAGCTGATTTCGGTTTCTGCGCCAAGCTTACCGACCAGAAGTCCAAGCGTGCCACTATGGTCGGCACTCCCTACTGGATGGCGCCCGAAGTCGTCAAGCAGAAGGAGTACGGCGCTAAAGTCGACGTGTGGTCTCTCGGTATCATGGCCATTGAGATGATTGAGAACGAGCCGCCATACCTCGACGAAGAGCCGCTCAAGGCTCTTTATCTGATCGCGACTAATGGGACTCCGACGCTGAAGAAGCCGGAGCTACTGAGTCGGGAGCTGAAGGGCTTTTTGGCTGTGTGTTTGTGTGTTGATGTGGGCTCGAGGGCGACGGCACAAGAGTTGCTTGATGTGAGTGACGTCTTTTCTCGTCGTCGTGATTGGATGATTCTGATGCTGGTGGCTTAGCATGAGTTCCTGAAGAAGGCGTGCGCGCTTTCGGGACTCGCACCGCTTTTGAGGTTCAAGAACCAGCAACCACGGTAAACGTGTTCGAACATATAGAAGCCACTTGTTGCACTCCTACCGTATGCCGCAGACTTGTCTCTATCTAGCTGGACACTTCGTGTGCTGCATGGTGTATGTTTTGTGGCTGTTTGCGTTCGTTGATAAAAAAACGGATTATATTCGCCATCCCTTTATTCCCCACATTCTCTCACTTCTCTCACACTCTCTTTACCTTACTCCTTGGCTTATGCTTACGAGTGATACACCGCCTCGCTCCGTTTCGTCCATATCCGTCTGTCCCTCAACGTTCTCATGAATCTGACACGGAAACCCTCTCTTCGTCTATCTGTTTCTGTTATTGTCTGCTTTCTGTCTCTTTATATCTCTGTCTCTCTGGCGCACAAAGTTTGATTGATTCCCCCTACCTGTCACTTGTCTCGTATTTGATACTTAAAGGGTAATGTACGAATTGATGAAAATATTATGTTTTTTTTTTCTAGATAAGGCAGGGTCACTCGTGAGTGTGTGATGTCTTTTTGAGGTAGTGGCATTTGTGTCTTCGACTCTTCTTTTTTCCCTTACGCCTTCTTGTTACCCTTGCGTGATGTTTTTTTTCACCAGAGTGTATGAATTGAATCGGATCTCATATTTCGTTGGTACACGAAACGAGAAAATTGACCTTGCAGGATAGAATAATTTAGATTTCACCCTTTACATGCAGACATACAACTCCGGGGATAATTATGTACATGCTACTACTGCCTGACAAGCAAAGTCACAAGGTACCTATCACATGAACCGAATCACGCAGGCCATAAGCCAAAGAAGCTCTCTCCGTGAGAAGACGCATTTTGTTATCTACCACCATCTTTCTCTGGTAGAGGCGCCATATCCTGCGCCAACAAACTTGCGCAAACTCGTGCGCTGCTTTTGTAATCGCCATACAGTACGCCGGCGTTGGAGACAGGGGTATCGACGAAGAAGATACACTAGAGATTTGCGAGGGTTGTAACGTGGAGTACTCTGGGGAATTAATTTCGCACAGTTGCATATCCCCCGTGCTATGACGGACCGTGGACAGTCGTCTACCATGGGCCCTGCGGAGGTTCTCGATTCCGAGGTCCCCACCAAAGTCGCTGGTTCTACTAACGACTCGACGTATGTTTATTCTATGCGCACCGTGGATAGTCAAATCGAAAGCGCGAATCATGTGCTTTGGATAATGTATGAAACTTTTATGGCGAACCCAATGTTTCACTGCATTGTTATCGATCCTAAGACCGAGCAGCCTATCAAGGTTATCAAGAAATCGGCCGCCAGATGGCTCGAAATCTTATCCGTAGTGCGTTCTATTCTTTTAATTTTAAAATTAAATTAAAGACGCATTCGTTTCATAGATTTGTGCTGAAGAACTGTGTCATTCTGCCAAGCATCTTATGCAGGATGAATATGATTACAGTAAGCCGTATTCTAAGGAAGACCGCGACACGATGCACGAGCGACTCGTTGTGTTGCATGATTCTCCGATCAAACCATCTTTTGAGGACTTGGCTGCATGGAATTCTCCAGAGAATATGGAGCTCCTTAACCGAACGGAGCACGACGAAAACCCAGATTTGGCACGACTGGAACATGCTCATTTGAAATACATTCAGCGCTCTCGCAAGGAGCATGTCCCGGACACATCGCTTGGCCATTCTGCTCCAAAATCTGTTGATCGCGTAGCTGACAAGCCTGCTTCCGGAAAATAAACGTCTGTCCTGAAGAAAGCAAAATACAAGAAAGAGAGGTTGGCTACACGTTTTTCAGGAATAATATCTACTGATAGCTCGTTTCAGCGGCTGCCAAGGGTAAAAGAAAGGTGCCGGTTTAAGACAGTGACAGTGAGTTGAAGGGAAATGGAATTAACGAAACATAGCGGGGCAAGTTGGAATAAAACAAAAAGCAGGGCTCTTCTTCGGACTCTCTGACTCGTGGCTTTGACTTGGACTATCGACCTCGTTCTTCTCAGTAGTTGCATAAAAATTCAACGTCCTGCTAGCCAAGTATTTGATATTGTATGATGTTCGTCGGCTTTCAAAATTCAAAGTGATTGTGAATGAGCATACGGCACGGAATCAGGTAACCGGGCTTTGATCTTTTCCCGTCGTCATTGGAAGCCACGAAAGTGTCTCTTGGCATGATTTAATTTTCATAGTGCCAGATCTTGCTTATCACGAGTTCCTGAAGAAGGCTTATGTGCCTTCGGGACTTGCACCGCTCTTGAGGTTCAAAAACCACCAGCCACATAGTAAACGTCTATGACTTGTTGCATTCCTCCCGTATGCCGTTAGCCATAGCCGCAGCCGGACCCTCCGTGTATGTTTTGTGGTTGTTCGCGTTCGTTGATAAAAACGTATTATCTTGCTACTTCGTTTATCCTGGCATTCTTTCACTTTTCTTTTTCTTTGCCTTCTTTGTCTTATGCTTTCAAGTCATGCTCCCTTTCGTCCATGTCCGTCTTGATTTTGACACGAAATCCCACTTGGTCTATCTGTTACTTATCTATCTGTCTCCGCACAAGTTTGATTGATGTCTCGTCTCTGATACTTAAAGGGTGATGTACGGATTGTCGAGAATATTATGTCTTTCAGATAAGGCGCTCAATACCGCGATTTCTTTGAGGTCTTAGATGGCATTTACATTCTCGACTTTTTTGACTCCTTGCCTATGGTTACATCGGGTACATATTTTTACTCGGACCTCATATTCCATCGGTCCACGAAGTGAGGGATTCCACCTTGCAGAACAGACTAATTCGATAGCAACATAGTCAAACAGTAAGCTAAAGAAAAGGTAGAGCGACTATCAGATGATGCTTGGCATACCTTCCTAAGTGGAAATTGACCCTCGAAATGTTGTATGTATAACTGGAATCCTATATTTAGGTCAGCCGATATATGCACCCGTAGCCGCAACGGCGATTTCAATTGTACTTTTACACAGTTTTAAGGTTTGAACCGACTCCTGAGGCCTGAGGTACTAAAAGAGATTTCCACAATTCACGCCAATTCAATCACCTTGATGGGATCCATGTTCATTAGAAGAGGATCTTTGCTACCGTCATGTTCCGATTCCTTTGCTATATCGATATGTAACCAAGTAAAATACGCGCATTCACATGGATGCGACCTTATTTACTGTGTAGCAAAGGTAGATATCAAAATTGTAATATTGTAACAAGTGGAAGATCACTTGTTGACATGTTGAAAACAGATGTATACCATGGTCGATTTTTCGTCGGGATTTTTAATGCTAAATCTGGAGCTGCTCCACATGCCGATCAGTCAATGAATGCGACATTTGGCCGTTGGGAAAGAACGAAAGCAATGATCCCATTGTTGACTCACTCAGATTCCCAGGGGTTTATCCGTGAGTGAAATTCCATAGGGAACTAGTCCGCTTCTGAATCTGGCCTCAACCACCTGAGACACTATACGTCCAATCGAGAGCTTCTCGTAGGCTGATTGATTGCTTAGATCCAGCCTAAGCTGCATAACTTCGAGTTGCCTAAGCTTGAGACCTGTTCAAACAGGCGCTGAATCGAATAATGGTTGGGTAAGGGTTTCAGCTAAACCGCCAACAATAAAAGCCCATTGTCAAGCGGTCACAAAGGTTGTCTTCAATGCAGCAGACAAAGATGATCCGGAAGAAACTTCGATAATCAAAAATTGTAACGAAGCGTGATTGCCAATAAACAAAGTGAAATTGATCAGTCCTTTGTGGCTTGGTCTTGACGGTCACTGTCGTCGTCGACGAGCACGAGCTTGAGCTCAGCAGGCTCACCCATGCAATCCTTTCTTTCTCCGGTTCCGCCTATGCTGCTGATGCAGCCGCCGCCAATGAACACAATGGCAGATCCTGTGCGTGCATCGGTCAAGCACCTGCTTACCAGAGCCTTCACTTTGCCCTGTTCGACGGCGGCACAGGCCTACACTCAAATCGTGCAGCCTACGTCGCGATTTCAGCTGGCACTTGACGCGTTGCTGCCGTTGCTTGACCCAAATACCCCCGCTGAGGTCAGTCATCTATCTCCACGAAAAGTGTGCTTTTCTTTGAAAATGGGCTTTTCTACTTCTAGTTTGCACAACGCATTCTGGTCGCCTTTCTACTTTACTCGCTCTATGCGCCCCATCCTATGGCGATCAATCCTTTCAAGACCGTGTTATTCATGACCTTTGTCAAGGAGCGTGAAAAGGCCGTCAACGTGGCCCAAACGGGCGAGGTCAGCCCAAATGAGCAATTCGTTTGGGTGCTGTGGAAGATACTCAAAGGAGATGGGAATGACGTGTGTATTCTGTTCCGGTTGATTTTACCAAGTTGATAATGGATCGCTTCAGATTGGACCTTATACTCCCAGCACACTAGCGCGATCTCCTTTGCCACCAAAGCTTAGAGCAACTAATTTACTCCTCGATGAATCATTGTACAATACTGTTTTCGATATGTAAGTCATGTTTCCGCATTTGCTTTGACGAGTTTACTTACGACTTCCTCTGCAGAGACGATGCTAACTACTCATATTCTCAAGATAACCAAAGGCCAGGCTCGGCCTTCTCTGATCATACCCCATCTGCCGACTTCAGTTCCAATGCTCATTCCATTGATGATGGCCCCCGGCGGGTAATCACGCCTGCTACAGACAGGCAAAATGACAGGATTGCGCAAGCCATGAAATTACTTCTGATCGCTCGTGAACGTGTTCTCACCCTCTCCGAACAACGAGTTCGTTTAGAGCATTTATGACCAGATTCAAGCTTATCCTCATGCAGATCCTTAACCCCCTCATACCCGAGCTTGCCGTATCTGGTATGATCGCCTCCCTTGATTTGTCCGCCATTATCTCGAACAATCCAATGCTCGCGCACCCTCTTTTTGTCGGGCTCCTTGATGGTGAGAATCATGATCACAACCTTCCTGCGCCTTTTCTCGAAGTGCTTCCTTTTCTTCCCCCGTCTCTCTCGACATTTGATCTCCTCGGCCGCCTCCTGCGAGACCAGACCCCCATCATGAACGGGGTCTATACTGTTGCCAGTCTAGTTCGCTCGGAAGTATTGGGCCGGTTCATCCACGAGTGTATCAATTGGCTCGAGCAAGCGGAGACAGAGGAGAGAGAAGGGCTCATTAGTGACGACCGGTTCGCAAAGGGTGTACAGAATGTGAGTTCCTCCATCTGTCTCTCAAGCAAAACCTCTAACAATGCAAACCAGCTTTGTCGGTTCTACCACTCACTGATCAAACTTGGCATCGTCGATCCGGCCTCGGACGCTGACTCGACGGAGATGGCGCATTTCAGCCTTCGCAACGCCCGACTTGAAGATGCTAATGCACTTTACCGCGTCCTCGCCATTGGTAGATTCTGATCCTTGACTCACGATGCTGAGTATGCCCGGTATGCCGAAATGAAGAACAATCCGACTGAAATGTATGAACGAACATCGAAATGTCAACGCACGAAATAACACATGTGTTCATAGACTGTTCTTACTGTAACAAGGTAGTTCACCTGCTATAATGTTTTATGTGTATTCCTTTTATACTTTTATCCTTTGTCCCTTCATGTTTTCTTTGCACTTTTTTCTTCCGTCCAATTTCCGATTATATTATCTCTTGGTGTGTGGGTAAGTGAATTCGGGGGATTGACGTGAACGCCGCTATTTTTATATCACTGTTTCCTGTAGAAGTCAATACAAACGTGTATCTGTAACTCGTGACAACACAAGAAGGGGTGGATCTGATTGTAGACGCGGGACACGTTGCGTCGACTATGGATGGTCTATGCTTCGCCTTGCACCGCTATCAAGCACACAACCAGACTATCAAAAACTTCGTTCTCACTGAGAAAAGAGGGCGGATAATCTTTGGAAGTTAGTTTCATATGACCGAAAAAAACACTGGTAGACCCGACTTAGAAGCTCGGAACCTTTGAACTCGTGCATGTGCCGAGGTGGGTAACTAAATACTTTCACAGAGGGTCAGGAAAGTACATCGTGATTAAAGATAACGATACAGGAAACGCATTTTCAGGACAGGTAAGTATCTCTCCAAGCCGAGAGTAATGACGATATCAAGGCATGTAAGGATGATTGCATATGGTACTTCTTTTCCCAATCCTGCAGAGCCACTTCAAACACTTTGTGCATCGCAACGTCTTCATCCTTCGACCTCAAAAACAACGCCACAATGATTGCAACGAGTTGTAGTGATAATACAGCCACAACCCAGGCTAGGTGTGCAAAGTTCCAGACGCTGTCAGAAGTGGTCCGGGAGAGGCATGCCACAAGACCAAATGGATGTATAATAAAATCACGATTCCAAAAATGATGGATGGCGCCCGATGCTGTTACGGCCCTGTCCCTGTCGTCGCTACTTGGTGATTATGAAAGCACACAGCGAACACGACAAAGAGGGGCCACGACAGGGCCACTGAGTGGCCACTCTGCTTTGTCTCAATACACATATGTATACGCATAACTATCTACAGCACCCTCAGTCATGTTTACACGTCT
>QLON01006966.1:0-12601 GCA_003313675.1 Termitomyces heimii
AGGCAAATTATAGAGGGGGTTATTTATAGGCTCTAGTGCTTCTGGGGATCTTTGACATTGCATGTAAAATGAATAGGCCAGATTTTTTGGGTCCTTAAATCTTTTTAAAGATAGAAAAATATGAATCTTATTAACTACTATTGCTGAAGCTGAAAAAAACAAACTTGGTATTACTCCAAATGAGCTCCATGCTTCATGGCCTTTATGATACAGTTTGAGAAAGAGGCCTATAAGACTGGTTGTAATTACAACACCTTATGTTTCTAACTCTACAAAGCTCTTCCAAAATGGTTCTCTAAATTGCTCTGAAGTAAACCACATATAACAGCTTTAAGAATTTCATTATGCAAATTAATCAATGCTATTGGAAAAACCAAGTGGAACAATTTCTTGCATAATAACCCAAAGGAGGCCTAACCCCCAATAGCAATACAAGATGGCAACCTCAAAATCAGTACTTTCATTCTCAGAAAAACCTGGCCAACCTTAGCAAAACCCCCTAATAAACAATCAAACTCCATGGAACTGCCTTGAAACTGCTCTCTAGCTTACATCTAGGCTGCTAAATGTGGCATTTTACTGATGGCTAATGGGAACAAATACAAGAACATTCTGAATACCAATGACACTAATGACCTCAATAATAAGGAATTTCTGCAAGCAAAATACAATACTGATTGCTCCTGAGTTATGGTACTAAAGAAAACCAAGGAAATTTGCAGAAAAAAAGTATGTACCTATTATATAAAAAACTGGGTCACTTTATACAGAACTGCTTCAAACAAAGTGCTTTGAGCCAGCTATCTGAGTCATTGATAGAAATGAGTTTAAGCTCCAGTACATGAAAAATGAAATAGCAATTTAGCAAATCTCAAAGATGTGTTAAATTATAGTATCAACTCTGAAGTCTTTATACTAGACACTCACTTATATATACTAATACTCATCTCAGATACCTGCATGGTATACCTCTTTTTTTAAGCCCCAGCTCTTCCTCCTCCACACCTCTCTTTCTCCAACCTTCAAACCTGTTTTAACATTGGTTAATAGCAATGCTACTAATAATTTTGTAAATGAAGCCTGGGTCTTAGATGCAGGACTTACCTTTATATGCCTTTCTAACCTCATTCAGCTCTGCCTCTTTGATGGCAAAGCCTTCTCTATAGAGAACATTACTCACTGTTTCTATATTTCATTGATCTTCAAAGATGAAACTTGTGGAGAGCTCTGAATGTTAATAATAAAACTGTGTAAGAGCCTCTTCCTCATCCTAGAACTTTCCTGGCTCTATGACATCAACCCCAGAATTGACTAGCACCATTCAAAAATGACTCTCAGTCAGAAACTCTTTCACTTCCATCTTTTAGTTGACTTCTATGTTTCTAATCCCAAGGCAACTTCTGATAGCTTTGAAAGAGCTCCAGTAATTATAAAATGCTTATACTTTAACTCCACTAGATCATTTATTATCAATGTTACATTCTAATTTACTAGCAAAACTCACTCAACTCTTATTGACAGTGGTGTCACTAGAATATTTGTTAGCTATGACTCAGTATTGATAAGCAAAAACTTGAAAAAGCTCATCAAGATCCAACTCATCAATGGCTAACTCACCTTCTCTAAATTCATCACATAGTACTATGAGGACAAACTCACACTTGCCAATGAGTTAAGTTTTCTTATTAATTTCTATCTAACTTAGCTACATTTTATTACTTTTGTTATTCTAGGATTACCCTGGCTCCAAATTATAAACCGCAACATCAACTAGAATGCCATAAGCATAACATTTAATGCTAGAGAAGCACAAGTGGCTGCTATAATCTTCCTTAGATCATAGCACAACCAGACTATACTATAACCAACCCAAACTGCAGATGGCTTGAAACTAAGCCATCTCTCTTTTCTGGAATTTAAAAGAGAAAGGGGGTAAAGATGCCATCACAACAAAAAGCAATACAACTAAAACTCTGCTCAGGTGTTCCCTCACTCTACCTCCAACATTTCTACTCAACATTTTCCAAAACAGGTACAAAGGCCACCTACAACCCCTAGTCAAAGTCCTTTGGCTTGCTTTCATCTCTAATAAGCTCTAAACAACCAGATATAGCACTTAGTAAATCCAATATCTACCTCATTGGTGCTATGCCTTTGTATGACTCATTCAATTGGTAGCTGAGGCTTATTAACTTCATACATCTTTGATTTAACTAGGTAACAATAGAATCAAAAATAGAAGAGTAAATCCTACAAGAGGTTATACCCTCTAAATACTATAAATTTGCTAATATCTTTTCTAAAGACAAGGAACTACTCCCTCACCACCACTATAATCACCAAATTGAATTAGAAGATAGTAAGATGCCACCCTTTGGAAAGATTTATAACTCCCTCCTCCTTCACCTTCTTACTCAATTAGAAACTCTTGCTCCAAAATAGTCTAATCTACATTTGAAACTATAGCAAACTTTGCCTTAGTATACTATAGCAAAACTACAATCACAAGCTGCATGAACACTTCAACATCAAGAAGACTCTCCAACTTATCAACCAGATGCTTCTATAGCCCAAAGCAAAGAAGGACATTGTTTGGTACATATGCTCCTATAATGCCTACTACTATGCTAAGATACTTTAACACTAGCTCTTTGGGCTCCTTAAGCTATTACTAATTAGCAAACAACCATGGTTTTTTCTTTTTATAAATCATATCATGAAATTGCTAGACTCCAATAGCCATGATATAATCTTGGTAGTAGTCTGCCACCTTATAAAGCAAGCAGTTCTCATCCCCTGTCACACTACTGATAACACTTCAAAACTCACCTAGCTCTTTGTTTAGCATATTTTCTTAAAGCATAAACTTCCTAACAATATTATCTTTGACCACAAAGCTTTATTTGTCTCCAAATTCTGGCAGTTGCTCTGTTATGCTTTAAATATTAAATTAGCCCTCTCTACAGCTTATCAACCAGAAACCAATAATAGATAAAATAGGTTAAATAATTTTTGGAGCAGTACCTCTGCATCTATATAAACTATTTCTAGAATAATTGGTGTGCTGAACTTCCTATTGCAGAATTTACCTATAACAATGCACCTCACTCAGCTATAGAAGTCTTGCCCTTTTTTGCTAACAAGAGTTACAATTTCTAACTTACTATTTTTCTGTAAGATATCTCTTACTATGCTACTCACAAAATCACCTATAACCTCCAGGCTCTGCAGGACTACCTCTAGTCAAAGATCAAAACTACTAACTGGACATATAGTAAACAGGCTGACTTAAAGTAAGAATCATCTCCAGATTGGCTAAGCACTTATATTTGGCTTAATTACTAAAATATCAAAACTTAACATTTTTCACTCAAACTTGACCATAAGCATCTAAAATCTTTTAGATAATGAAAAAAAGTCTCTTTCTATGCCTACTGCCTCAACTTACCTTTAGGCATGAAAATTATTCACCCTATCTTTCATATCTACCTCCTAACTAAGCACAACTCCAATACTTTCTTAAAACAACAAAGCAAGCCCCCTCCCCTTGTAGAAGCAGCTGGAAAACTCTACTATAAGGTGGATAAAATACTAAACTCTTACCATTACTAAGGATGAGTGATATATTTGATTAAATGAGTAGGTTATGGTTTAGAAGATAATACTTGAAAACCTCAAAACTACTTTACAGGCATTTCTAACACTCTTTAAAAATTCTACCAATACTTCTTGGAGAAGCTCAAGGATCTTAGAATTCTCTAAATGCATAAGAACAGTTATAGATGTAACCTCCATCTCTTAGACTCACCAAAGGTTCAACTCCCACCAAGCCCCTCTAATTACTTACAGAATTAGAGGAAGAAAAATACTATTTATTAAAAAAGAAATAATAATAATATAAAAAAGAAAAGATTTTTTGTAAGATTCTCCTTCAGTCCCTTTGTATTATATTATCCAACTTCAAATTAATCTTTGCCACACCTTTTCCAAGAGCTGCTATTATATTAATAGAGATAGAACCAGTTTAAGAGCAGAAAAAGCACTCCTCAGCTTTTGTCACTGCTAGCTGATTGAAGGGCTATTCTGTGTAATAGAATTAACAATAATAAACTGTCTCCACTACATCTAATGCTTGCAACCTTGCACAAATCTCAGGAGTTAGGAAGTATTCAGAATGGATTTGCACTAACTCATTCTCAATGAAGGCTTGGGCTGAAGACACAGTGTCTAAGAGTTTGCAGTGCAATTGCATCCAACCTACAAAGGGGAAAGTTAAGAGAAGGTAAGAGAAGGTAAGCAGAATGAGGTTGAACTCACCCAGTTCAAATACATAAATGGCAATCACTTATAGAGCAAGCCAATTTCATTGTATCTTCAAATCATCCAGAGTCTAATGAGAGGCCAACTAGTGCAAGAGATAAAGACTTAGACAATGTTGGAAATTCTTCTGCCAACTATTCTTATAAATGTTACTTTCTCCATTATTAATAAATGCCTGAACTCCTGCTTTGACTTGAAATTTCATTCTAAGAGTTTAACTGACTTTTTCATCTCCACCCTCTGCTAATTCAGCCTCCATCTGCACTCTCTGAAAAACTCCCAATGCCACTTCTAATCTCTGCTATGCAGCAACTAAGTCAGCTTTGAGAATTTTTACTGCTGCATAACTAATTACTAATACCTGCTAGAAAAACAATAGCTCCATCTCTTCTATAGCAATGCAACCCTTCTACTTATGCATATGCTGGACCAGATAGCAGAGTTAATGATGCATCACCTCAGTGGCCTGCTCCATCTTGGCATTACAGGCATAGAGATCTGAAAAGAATCAGCCTGATTTAGTCAAGGAAATACAGAAAATAGCTAAAGAGGCAGAAATAGATATACAACATATCTTTCTGGCAAGAGGAAGTGGAGATGACTCTACTACTCTCCTCTTACTCTAGCATACCTCTGCATGGTGAGCCATTTCCAACTCCCCCATTTCCTCACTTAACTCCTTTAATTTGTTTACTTCTTCTACCTTCCCTAATGAAACATCTATAACTATGATTTCCAATTCCTCTAACTCCAACTTTGCTGCTTAATAAGTTTGTTTTCTCTTAAACAGTAAAAAGAAGACAGAACCTTGTTTGGCCTAATCTCTCTCTAATGGCTTCACTGTTAGCAGCCCAAATACCACTTCCTTTGACTAGCTCCACAACTTTGCAATTTAAGAGGCCTGCTAATAAAGCCTGAACAAATACTTCAGGTGCTTGATCCAACAACATTTATAGATGGCTATGCTGTGCTATAAACAGGGATGTAGTAGAGTTAATGCACAGATTTGCCATTGCAAATAGCAAAGATTGCACTGTAAAAGGAAGGTGAGCTAGAAAGAACTCAAACTAAACATTACTTACTAGAGTATAAGCTACACATCACTTGTAAAAAGGATCAAATAAAAGAAGAAGATGAGCTAGCAAGGCTTCAACCTCACAAAAAAAAGAAGGGCTAGTAAGATAATATATAAAGGTAGAAGAATGAGAAAAAGGCAATACTTAGGAAGAAGGCTGAATATCAAAGAAAATAGAAGAAGTATGGCTAATTACAAATAAAACAAGGAAGGCCATGACAGGCATCACATAATTGGGAACTAGCAATGTATTAGCCTGCTTGCCTAAGAAATAAGGCAAAGCAGAGAAAGCAAGATTTAGCAAAGAAAGTTAGGATGCACAGAATGAATTCATGCCTTGCCTCCAACAACTTCAAAATAGTTTTACAGAGAACATGATCTATATCTAACTATATAGTACAAAGTCTAGGATAAGGAAAAGTAATATAAGCTGCATATAGGAGTGGCTATAAAAAATTCCAAAATTGGAAAATAAATAAATGTGAGATCCACTACTTCTAAAATATGTATAAAACTTCCACAGCATTATGCTCAACTCCTCCAATAGGGTCAAATCACTCCTAACACCATATAAATGCTGCTTTGCATAATTGCCTCACAAATCTCAACTCCTACACAATCATCCTACTAGTCCTGACTTTTACACAATTGTTCCACTGCCTAATCTCACTAATACTCAATCTTCTCCAACATACAATCACTCTTAAGGCCTGAAACATCCCACAAATACTTAGGAAGGAGCCCAGTAGTTAGTACACTAGTTTTAATATTGCCTATACTTTGCCAGTCTTTCCCATCTCTTTCAGTTTTCCTCATCTTTTCTTTCTTTACTCTATCTTTCTACATTTCTATCTCCAAATTTATCTTTCTTATTTTTCTTAACTCTTTTTTATCTCCACCTCATCTTGTTTATTTCTTTCATCTTTATTTCTAGCTCCTCAAGTTTTCTTTCCACTTTATCTTATTTCTCTAAACTTGACTCAGCTTTGATCTCCTAAATCTTTTCCAATTTCTTCCTTTAACTCTATTTTATTATCTTACTTCCTCCTTTTCCTTCTATTCTACTCTCATCTATTCTTCTCTGTTTTTCTTCTCCTCTTTTTTCTCTATTTTAGTTCTACTTCTATTTTATTTATTTACACTCTCTAACTTAACTCCATATTCTCTGTCTCAACTCTATTTTCCCCACTATCCATCTCTGATTCCAATTATACTACTTTTCTTTTCTAACTTTCTAACTCTATTTTCATTTTTTTATATTTTCTATTTCTTTTTTCATAAGCTATTTTTCTTTTTTTCTTCTTACAAACTTCTTAATGTTAATTTTCAGCACTAACTCCTAAACTCTGTATGAGTCTCCCTTTTTTGCAAAATCTAACTAGTAAGTTCCCACTCAACAGAGTGAGCTCTCAGGTTAGCAAGACTTAACAGAAACTGCATTCATTGCCAGTGCTAATAAAGCTATAAAATTCTATAAGTATGAACTTTATTATCTTTTTTTTTTCAGAATTCCAAGGCTTTAATTACCTATGGGTAATTATCTGCAGAATAATTAATATAGTGCATCTAATTTTCATTATAATTATGGCAATAGTAAAAAAGCTGTTGTTGTTGTATTTATAAGACATTATGAGGCTACATAGCCTCCCAAGCTCTATAGTAAATGATAGAGATGCAAAGTTTATCTCTAGATAATGAAGAAAGCTGCATAAGCTTTTAAGAGCTAAATTGCTCATATAACATCCTTTTATCTGCAGATGGATGGGCAGATAAAAAGGGCTAATTGCAGTGTAACACAGATACTTTCTAAATTAAGCAATGCCAGCACTATATAACTTTGGAGTGGATGATTACTAAAAGTGGTTTGTGAAAGAGTTAATGCCTGCAACTGCAGATGATGCCTGAGCAGATGATAGCTTAGAGCCTAATGATGGAGAAGCAAGGGCTTCTAGCAGTAGCAAGTTTTTAAGAGCAGATGCTTATACAACAATAGTAGTTCTAGCCAATATAGCTGATTTATAATATGCAGATGCATAATGCAAATAAGTTCATAAAGGTAAATAATAAAACATATTAGAACTATAATTTCTATGGAGTGTTATAGCAAGGTGTGATGTATAGCAAGTACTATGAATCCACACAGTATATAATAGAAAGGCTACTATTAAATTTCCACAAAACTAATAATGGTCAAAAGATGATAACCAAAATTGCTCTAGGAGGCATTGTATGAGCATAAAGTAATGGGCACCAAAGAAGTAGTGCATGCAATAGAAAAGAAACTGGCTATACCAAAGCATAACAAGAATAAAAAGAAGGCTGATAAGCCTATGCTAGCTAAAGTGCTATAGAGGCTCAAGAGTGCTGAATATTTAGTGCTTGCTGATGCAGGATTTTTACAAAACTCATTGGCAGTCTCTATTATTATAGGGCTTCTTGATGATATTAAAAGCCTGAAAAATCAGTGCTAAATAGCACTAATACAGATTAAGAAGGAGTGAAAGTATAAGGCAGTGTTATTTCCACAAGCAGAGCTAAAGTGGCTTAAGCAGAAAGAACAAGAGGCAAACTAGCCTCTATTACTAGCTAAATTCTTTGCTACTATGCCTAGTAATTGAGCACTTAGCAGGAGGAGCAGTATTAATCACATATACATCATTGAATGCATCTGGTAAAATAATACTTTAATCCAGCTGCTAAAAGAGTTGACAGTTGCTAAAAGTTTGAAAATGGTGGTGCCACTAATAACAAAACATGTGATAGAGCTAGTCAAGCTAGCAGTGACAACAGTGCTAGTAAAGCTAGCAATAAAGATACTGAGGCTATTAAAATACACTAGTTTTCTAAGATAAGCAGTGAGGCAGATAGTTAATTTGATTGCTAAAGAGACTAGAATGGCAATTTGGAGGCAAGACCTAGAGGCTTCCATATATATACTTATATGAGCTATCATGTTGAAGTAAAAGTGTAGCAATCACTATATATATAATGAAAGTGGGCTTATTGCTTATATATTTTTTAAGAGCATTCTAACTAAAGCTAACACAGTAATACTGCAATTTGCTCCATTATAGATGATTTCAACTTCTTTAGAGTCACTATTGGTAGTAGTAACTGCAGACAATATGCATACTGAGCAGCAGTTGGCACTACTCAGCAAGCTAGTGTAAACTACTGTTAGCTGTGTGACTGAGCCATAGCTTCTAAAAGTCACCTTTACAGAAAGAAGATTTTTCTAAAAAAGACTTCAACTTGGCATTTGATGAGACACTCCATAAAAAAAAGCAGCAATTAGCTCATAATGCAAATATCAGGAGGAAAAATACTGCTTGGTCCAACTATAATTACATGCAACAGTTACCTCCACCAGTCTTAGTAATGATTATCATAAAACCATGGAATCTTGGTAACATCTTTGCACTGAAGGGGCTCTCTATCATCATGTTCTTGACTAAGACTAAGTCCAGTAGCTTAAAGTTGAAGTCTTTTATTGAGGTTTTATTCTTTTCTGCAAACTTCAAAGCCCATTGGAGTTTATCTTTGCCAACTCTTTTCCTCATCTCCTCTACATGTTGATAGTGCTTAGCTAAAGCTTGAGCACAGTATCCAATCAACTTTTCTGTAGTTAGAGGCCTGTCTGGCAATTCAATCAGCTATGTAGCTTCTACTATATCTAATGAAAGGGTAGGATGAGATCCTGTAACTATGAAGTAAGGTAAACAACTAAATCTTTGGTATACAGTTATGCAATCACTCCACATTATATGGTAGAAGAACTAGAACCATTTAGTTCTATCTTTACAAGCTTTGAACAAAGCCTGCCTCACATTCCAATGTGGGCATTCAATGTGACTATTGGCTGATGAATTGTATGGAGAAATGGTAATATCTCTAATTCTATATTTCTTTTCCAACCAAGCTATCACTTGCTTGAACTGACTAGCATTATCTGTAACAATTTTTAAAATACATCCCTAATGACAGATTACATCCTTAAACAACCATTGACTAATAGTCTTATAGTTTTCTTTTCTTAAAGAATGTCCTTCTATCCAAGAAGACAATGCATATTTTCCATGAATAATATACTTGCAACCATTAGAAGCAGGTGTCATATGCATAGTATTAATGTGGATGGTTTGAAAAATAGAAGGAGTGTATATAACAGTTGGTGCTCTATTGACTACTGTCTTCTGATGAATCTGACAGTTGTAACAAGTACTAATATACTACTGCACATCACTATCTATGCCAGGCCACCAAAATCTTTCTTGTATCAACATCTTAGTAGCATACACTTCTCTATGTCCTAAAGCATCATGGGCTGCTCTCAACATAAATAGTTGCCTATCTAAATCTACTACTAGCTTATGTCTCTCTTCAATATTCCTTTTGTACAGCCTGCTCTTCTTATCAAAGAAGAACTGCCTAGCAAACTTCTTAAACCTTTCTATGCCATAGCCTTATAGATTTTTGGGCTTTGAGCTTGGGTCTTGTAGCTAGCTTTTAACAATTGGTAACAAGCTATCCCATTCTTCACCTTTACTACCTTTTCTATATTCTAGATAGGCCTGTGCCTCTTCTACATCTTCCTTCTCTAAGCTCTGTTTGGGCAACAGTGGCATAAACATAAATAGTACTGCTACTGGATCCATTTGAGAGGTCTGTGGTTGACTCAAAGCTGCAGCTCTAAGGCCCTTTTCTTGTGCTCTAGCTTACTCAAGTTCTTTGCTAAACTCCAAGATATCAGTAGCTACTATGTATAAATAGCCACCTCTTATATCTATTTGGTCTGCAAACTCTTCAAGCTCTAAGAGCTCTTTCTCTTCTCATCCTGATATCTTATTATCCTTGTCTAAATACTCAAAGTACATTGACTTTGGTTCATCCATTAATTTTGAATCAACTGGTAGATACTCTTCATCTCCAGGTTGCTTTGATCTCCTTAATAGTCCATTTATGCTGAAGATCTTGCCTGGCACATGCCTTAGTGTGAAATGATAGAAAAAAACATCTTCTATCCATCTTATAATAGTAGCATTGGGGCCTACTCCAGGATTGCTTAGCATTCCTTTTAAATATTTGGCATTTATCTCAATTACAAGTTTCCTACAACCAACCAACCAATACTTGTTGGCTTGTAAAGCTCTCGTCAGACCAAAAAGCTTTCTCTTTAGCTATTAAAAGTAAGCCTCTCTTTCATTCAGAGTAATAGATCCAAGCTTAGCACAAGTATGTTGCTTTGAGTCATTAGCTGCTTCTTGAAAGATTCCAAATCCTACTGCCATCCAAGAATTATTTACCAAGAGCACTACTGCACCTTCTGACTCATAGTCAATAGGTTTTTAGAGGAGTACTTTCAGAGAGTAGCTTCTTCAATTCTGCCATTACTAGTTGCTGTTCTTCACCCCACACAAATGGCACTTTATCTTATGTCAACTTGTTGATAGGTGCTGCAATCTTAGCATAATCCTTAATAAACATTCTAAAAGTACCACATGTCTCTAAGAAGGAGCATAC
The DNA here is from genome assembly GCA_003313675.1 of Termitomyces heimii. NCBI lineage: Eukaryota > Fungi > Basidiomycota > Agaricomycetes > Agaricales > Lyophyllaceae > Termitomyces > Termitomyces heimii. The sequence goes on from QLON01006966.1 coordinate 10,916, forward strand.
TTCTGATACATCTCTACAGTCTCCCCAGCCCATAACAGTAGCAAATTGCTTGGTCTCTGGTTTCAGACCTTCATAAGAACATCTATGTCCAACCACTACAATCTCATCTGCATAAACTACTGACTTATTTCCAAAGAAAGTTCCTCCTGCATATTTGATTCTTTGTAATACTTTATTCACATTGTGCAAGTGTTTCCATACAAATCTCCTAATGCTTGGATTTTCTGGAATAACTTCCTAACTGCCATCTGATAGCTCATATCTATGAGATGGACCTCTGATTGGTATATCATCAATATATAGCCAAGTAACATGTGGTATTTCATCCTTTAAGATAAAAGTAATATCATCATGGAAGATAGGTACTAAATTGGTCCAGCCTATTGGGAGAGTGACCAACCTTAGAGCACCAAAAGGTGTTTGAAAGGTGGTATAATTTCTTGAGCTCACATCCAACACTCTTTCATCATATTCCACATATAAATTAAAGATACCTCCACAAGCATGTCCTGCAAAGTGACCAGCCAACTCCTTAGTTGCTGGAGGCAATCCTGAGTAGGCAATAGTGACTTTGTTTAGAGGTTCTAAACTGTGGACTATCCTCAAATTTTCACCATCCTTCTTTAATACTGTAAACTACTGAGAGTAGTATGAAGAATTGGAAGGTTAATAGACTCCTGCCTCAATCTTTTGTTTTATCAGCTTACAGATCTTATCATGAAGTCCTGGAGCAATAGGAATATTTTTCAGCACCCAAGAGGTATGAGGTATTACTGGCATTACTACAGAAGAGAAAAATTCCTCCTTGAGCCTTCCTCTCTGAGAATCATCCCATGCAAAAGCCTCATTCTCTAACATCATCAGATGATGAATAGCTTTCATCTCTTCTGGCCACAAGAAACCATCATCCATATGCTTAATCAATGATCTCTTTACACTCAACTGTATATCTCCCTGTTGGTTCAAAATCTGGTGGATTTGGATTCAACTTAAGCATGTCTGCCAATGAATCTCCAGTTATACATCTCTCAATTCTAAACTCTTCAAGGTGAAGTTCCTAACACTGGTTTAATCTTTCTAGCCACAGGTTTGTATTTCTTTGAAAATACTTGGGCAATCTCCCCCACATCTACTTTTGACTGTAGATTCTTTTTTAACACCTTTCTAATAGTATCTGGTATTTGAGACACTTGTCCATTTAGATATGCAGATAGTATTCTACTTTCCTTCTCTCCACACTTCTTAGTAACTAAGATAATATGTATACACATCTCTCAATTCTTCTTGAGTAAATTTTCTATGTTCCATAGAATATTCAGTCACTACTATCTCTCCTTCCTCAGTCTCATCTAGACTCACTGCTACCTCTCCCTGATCTTTGACTAGATCATTAAAATTCAAAATTTTGACTTATCATCAACATCTATCTTTGGCACTTTTCCTCTTTCAATAGTGGGCAAGGCTGTCTGGCATTCAGTATTTGGATCATGAATGGTGATGATTGCACTTCCATTCTGCAAGTTTTGAATGTTGCTTTCTATCAAGGTGTTAAAAGGGCAACCTAACAAGATAGTATAAGCTGGTTTTTCAAAAATATACACTTGTAGATAGATTGTAAACCCATCTGCAAAAGTAAATGGTATATTTCTGGCTAGACCAACTGACTCATTTACTTGCTGATTGGCA
>QLON01006983.1:0-19268 GCA_003313675.1 Termitomyces heimii
TTCCTGGGAATTTGATGTACTAACTAAAATTTATCATCTTTGACTAAGACTGACAAATAAGGCTGACTTTAATTTGTTCAGCCATGTGTGACACATCACATGATAAATTGCACATGATATAACTGTAATTGTCAGGTTCTGCTGAGTCGAGGGCTTTCTAAGAAAGCAATGCCCTTACAAGGTGGACTTGATCTACAGATACTTGGGTGTTTGGAGCTCCAGGGCTAATGCTTTAGAGTTCAAGATGTAAACAAGGAGGTGGTCCTAGGGAATGAAACTTGACCCAGGGCTTTGGGTATTTTGTAGAGGTTGGAGGTTGAAGAGGGTCGAGTCAGAATCAGAGGTTCTAAGATAAGACTCGGTTAGTAAATTATAAGTTGCAAAATGTGTACCAAACTTAGAGCATATGATTATTTAGGCATGCCAGTCAGAGTGTACTAGTCAGTGCATACCAGTCAAGCAAGAAGGCATGCAACAATTCAAGTAATATCCAAAAACTAGTGAATACAATGGGGAACTATGTTATAAGTACTATGGGGTCAGGTCTTAGAGTTTTGGGGTGTCTGAGATAGGTTTCAGGAGGCATTGAATAGCAGGCAGGAATTGTATACTTGGATCATGCATGTGGGGCATGCAATCAATTGGTGCAGAGGGAGTTATAATGTGTGATGGCCGGAAGTGGGTGGTGCAATCCAATCATTGATGGTAGTCGATCCTGGAATCCATAATGCAGGGTTCCCAGGTGAGTTGGCTAATGGTGGTTGTAATGCATGTGATGGCAGCATTGGCAGCTGTGGAGGCAGAGCGCATTGTGGGATTGACAAAAGAGGGTCCTGGATGAGGTTCTGGGGTTGTTCTGGGGGATTCCGGAGGGAGTCATGACAGTAACCTTGAAATTTTAGTAACAAAGTATCAATTTTCTTATTTCTGTACTTGAAATAGCAAAAAAAAAATGTATATTCAATAGTTTTAATACTTATACTATTGTTTGATGATGTGTGGCAGGTGTTTAAGAGTCTGCTAGTATAAAGAAGGCCAAACATGATTTAGTGAATACTGTTTTTCACACCTTGGGTATTTCATAATATAATAAGACCAAATATTGCAGATTTTTAATTATGTGGGAAGAATTCAGCTTATTAGTAAAACCTTGACTATATTAAACTGTTTATATACTAAATATCTCATTATTTAAGTGGTTTTTACATGTTTTTTAAGCATTAAATTACTTAAAAGTTGATATTTCAGGCAATCTTCAACTATTCCTTCTAACAGGAACTCACCAAGTACTTTTAAGAGTTAGAGGCAACAAGCTAAACTTCAAAGTAGATTGTAACAGTTACAAATGACTGATTCTGATGATTGTTGTGTAAATAAAAACATTAAAATCAATTCTATAGTTGTGCCACCTCTTCACTTTAAATTTAGGAGTATTAGATCTGGAAGTATGGAATCTGGGGCTTACAATCAAACTAGAGGTATAGGATCTGGAGTTAATAATTAGATTGGACAGTCTGCTGTTTTTAATGATCCTTTTGCTATGGCTATTCCTAAAAGGATTTTGTCTGCTAAAAGTATTAAACTTGGGAGTATGAAATCTGGAGTTAATAATTAGACTAGATAATCTGCTGTTGCTAATGATCCATTTGTTATGGCTATTCCTGAAACTATTTTGCCTAAAGGATGAAATGCTTCTTTATAAAATCCCATGCCTAAAATAGTGTTACCTCTACCTATTCTTACACATAGAGCCTTTTTGCCTAGAATTGTGCCTTCTTTACCTATTACTATATATGGAGTAAGCAATAGGCTTAATCAGGCTCCTGTTATTGAAGCTATCATGGCTATTCCTGAAACTATTTTGCCTGAAGGATGGGATGCTCCTTTGCAAAATCCTATATCTAGAATAGTGCCACCTCTACCTGCTCCTATAATTAAAAGATGTAGAAATGCTCCTTTGCCAAATCCTATGCCTATAGCAGTATTTCAAGAGCAAGGCTGAGACATATTGCTATAGCTGAAGAGCAAGAAAGGCAACAAGAGCAGGTATCTACTAAATAGTATCCAAAGTTTAGCATGTGCTGCTTACAAGGCTAAGTTGATTTACCTAGACTAGCAAATGCTCCACCAGAGCTACTTAGTCTACTACATAGCCATCACCCACTTTCTAATGCTTTTAAAGCATTTATTTGTCAATATAATGCAGCTTTTGCATTTACTTCTTTAGGTGTCAAAATTAATTATGCTATTACCAATGCTCCTAAACCAAACAGCTTTAGAATTATTAGAGAACTTCATCACCTCATAGGTGCTTTGCTTCCAACTAAAGGAAAGCAGCCAAAATATGCACAGCTCTACTTCTATGATCATAATCAGCAATTGGCTTTTTATCAACAGGGTAATCCTAAATTGGATCCTAAAACAATGGCATCTTTGCAGGATATGCTTTACAGAGTAATTCTTTCATTAGCTTATACAAGTAAGCTAAGCAAATTATAGGAGAAGTTCCAGATGATCAACCATAAAAACTCTCTATTAAACTTCAAGCTGATTTTGGAGATCATCAATGATATAATCAGCCTAATAAACAAAAAGGTGTTACTGCTATTATTTCTAAAGATGAATCTAAAGAAAGATCAAATTACTGTGATATAATCTTGCATCTGCATAGAGGTTGATTGCAGCATATCAGCTATTTACATTTATATTACACTTCTTTACAATATACCATCATCTTTCCATTTGAAGAATCTGGATTTCACACTAATATTCAGTCTCAGTCTGAATTAGAAAACCAGTGAAGATCTATCAATGTTACTCAAACTGCATATTATACATATAGGCTTCAGCAAAGAGCTTTGAAAGCTAATGCTACTTTACTTTGGAGTGGTAGATTATTTCAGCAATATGTTGTAGATGTATGAGCTTCAACTGAATAGAATAAGCTCAACTGGATTAGGCATAATCAAAAGAAGATTAGGGCTGAAGTTTATCAAGGAGTGGTTGATGCTGCAGCTGGAGATGAAAAGTTACCTTAGCAAGACCATTGTATTATTCTTCCTACTTCTTATACTGGAAGTGAATAACATATGCAGCAGTTATTCCAGGACTCTATGGCTATTTGCAGGCATTTTTGAAAACCAGATCTCTTTATAACAATGATTGCTAATTCAAAATGGCTTGAAATTGAAGAGGCTCTTTTGAAGGAACCTGCAATCAATGGGAAAAAACAAACTGCTTCTAACTGGCCTAACATTGTTGTCAAAGTATTTGAACTTAGAAAAAATGCTCTTTTGAAGGACCTTGAAGATGTTATCTTTAGAAGGTGTATTGCTCATGTTTACACCATTGAATTTCAAAAGAAGGAACTTCCACATGTGCATATCTTGATATTTTTTCATCATGATAAAATCAGAGATGCAGCACATGTGGATACTATTGTCTCTGCTCAAATTCCTGATTCAGTTACTCAGCCTCAACTCTATCAAGTATAAGCTTTGCTTAAGTCCTTCATTCAGTTATTAAACTTTGTTATTAGGTTATTACTACTAATATAGTTCATGGCCAATATGGAGCAGCTTATTCCAATGCAAAATGCATGGTAGATGGCAAATGTTCTAAATAATTCCCTAAGGAATTTCAAGAGACTACTCAGTATGGTGATGATGGCTATTTTCAATATGCCAGACCTGATAATGGCTACTTTTTTGAAAAGCATGGTTGATGTTATGACAACCATGATGTTGTTTCATACAATCCTTATCTTTTAGCCAAATACTAGTGCCATATTAATGTGGAAGTTTATGCTTCAGTGGATGCTATCAAATACATTCATAAATACATTTACAAAGGCCATAATAAGACAACTTTGGAAATTTCTAGAAATTAAAGAGATGAAATCAAGAAATAATTAGATGCTAAATATATTTCAGCACCAGAGTCTTGCTGGCATATTTTTGAATTCAATATGCATGCAGATTTCTCTGCAGTCTACAGATTACCTGTTCACTTGGAAGGCTAACATGAAGTTTACTTTGGAGATATTGAACCTGTGGAGATAATGGCTGCTAGAGCTAATTTGGATAAGATTGCATTTACAGCTTGGTTTAAAGCCAATGCTAAATTCCTTAACAACAACACCACTTATCAGAACTTTCTAACTAAATATGTTTATAATTCTTCTAAAAGGACTTGGAAAAAAAGGCAGTAGGAAACAGCTATTGGACAAATGTATTTTGCTTCACTAAAACAAGGAGAGAAGTTCTATCTTAGGATGCTCTTGACAGTTGTAACTAATGCAACATCATGGGCTGATTTAAGAACAGTCAATGGTTATACTTATTCAACTTATAAGGATGCATGCAAAGCTTTTAGTCTTTTGGAGGATGATGCAGAATGAAGGCAATGTCTTGATGAAGCTGCTTCAATTCAATCAGAATCAGCTCTTAGACAGCTCTTTTACACCATTCTACTCCATTATACTCCTGCTACTCCTGAAGCTCTATGAAATGAATTCAAGCATTTCATTTGTAATGATCTTTGACATAGATTGCAACATATTAGGCAGTACAGGGATCAAAATCTTACCAATGATGACATCTATGATTATGGTCTTTATCTTATCAATGACAACTTGATGAACTTTGGCAAAACCCTCAAAGATTTTTCTAATATGCCAAAACCTCAATAAGTTTGGAATGTAGTTCCAGGTAATTGATTTCTTCATTTAAAGTTGACTTTAATACTAATTTAAACAAATATAGAGAATAGACTATTACAAGAAGAAACCAATTATGATATTGAAGAGTTAAAAAGAAGTGTTGATGAAAACAAGGCCAAGTTTAATGCTGAACAATTGGAGACTTTTAATACTGTTATAGACTTGGTAAACAGCAATTTAGAGAGGATGATATTCATTCACAGTGCAGGAGCATGTGGCAAAATCTTTGTCTGCAATACTTTGGCTTCTGCTGTCTGTGCCAATGGAGATATTGCATTATGTGTAGCATTATCTGGAATTGCTGCCTTACTACTGGAAGGTGGTAGAACTGCTCATTTCAGGTTCAAAATCCCCATTCCTGCACTGAATATATCTATTGCTAACATTAAAAAAGAAACATATTTGTCTCAATTGCTGCTTCATACTAAAGTAGTCATTTGGAATGAAGTTCCAATGCAGCATAAAAATGCCATTGATGCTGTAGATTATGGTTTCAGAGATATTCTGAATAAAAACATCCCTTTTAGTGGAGTGACTATAGTTTTTGGAGGAGATTTTTAACAAACTCTTCCAGTCATTCAACAAGGGCTTAGACAGCAGATGATTGCTGCTTTACTCAAGAGAGGTAAACTTTGGAATCACATCTAAGTCCACTATTTGGACCAAAATATGAGATTGGATCAGACTTTTGATAACATGGCTCATGCAGCTTGGTTATTGGATATTGGTGCTGGAAAAAATCTAGGTTCTGGAGAAACAATACAGCTGCCAGATACTTTGATCTGCTATAACAATTCCATCATAGGATTGATTGCTTTCACTTATTCTGATATCAATCACCATCAAAATGATCAGTATTTCCTGGACTGTACTATTCTTTCTGGCAAGAACTCTAATATAGAAGATATCAATTCAGAAGTTCTACAGAAGTTTCTAGGAAAAGAAAAGATCTTGCAGAGTGCAGACTCTATTCAATGTGATGACACAAATGTCAATGGCCTTGTATCATATCCCATAGAATATCTCAACTCTTTGAGAGCTGGCAGTTTGCCTTTAACTAAACTTTCTTTAAAGGTTGGTATTTCTGTAATGCTACTCAGAAATTTAGGTCCAACTAGAGGGCTTTGCAATGGAACAAGAATGATTGTCACTTATATCAGCACCAGAGTCCTTTAATGTTGCATTATCAGTGGAGATGCCAAGTTTGCAGGATCAATTGTCATGATTCCAAGAATTAATCTTGATACTTCTGAAGAAGAGTTACCTATTCCATTAAGAAGAAGATAATTTCCAGTTTGTTTAGCCTTTGCTATGACTATTAACAAGTTACAAGGACAATCAGTCAAACATGTTGGATTGGATTTGTGAACACTGGTTTTTACACATAGTCAACTTTATGTTGCTTTCTTAATGCACTTTAGGAGATCAAATTAAGGTGATTGTGTCACCAGAGAATACATCAAAAAGGACTGCAAATATTGTCTATCAAGAAATTCTCAATGATTTACAAATATAAGTGTAACTTTGAATGATATTACTTCTTATAACTAATGTTTATGATTTTAGCATATAATTTGACTATTGCTTATATTATATTGATGTAGTATGCTTTTCAAATGTATGTATAACTTTTAACAAAAGAATTTTTTAACTAACTTCTATTATTCTTAGCTTATTTGACATTGTTATTAATAATTGTACCATTATATATCACTTAGAATTGTAATTATAAATCATTTGTATATATACAAAACTATATTCAAATGAAGTGAAATTAAGTTGTGCAAAACAAGGCCTTAACTGAGCAAAGCAAGGTTAAAGCTGGATTTAAGCATTGCATTTTGAAAAACAAGGCCTTAACTAAGTGAAGCAAAGTTGAGGCTGAATGTAAGCATTGCATATTAAAAAACAAAGCCTTAACCAAGTGAAGTGAAGTTGAGGCTAGATCTAAGCATTGAATAGTGAATACAAGGCTCTAACCAAGCAAAGCAAGGTTGAGTCAGATCTAAGCAAAGCTATGGCCCATGCCAAAGGCACAGGTCATAGCTCATTTAATTTTCATACTTGAACATGGTCCACATGACTAGATATGCAACTGTTTTTCATAGCATCCAGCTAAATTAATAAAGTATTCCTACAAATCCCTTGGAAATCATAGTTTGGCATGTAGAAGTGGTTGCCAATCGATACGTTCCACCTGATGATGTGATGTTTGAAAATGACAGGTTCTGGAATAAAGACCACTATACCAGCTCGGGTTTTAAGTCCAGGACAGAACGTGCACCTAGAAGTCTCATTGCAGTTATGATTTCTTGTTCCAATATGTGGACTATTTTCACTACTCCGGCAACACCGTACGCCTGCAGGAAAAAGTCAGAGCAACAAGAAAAAGTAAGAAAAAGCAATTACGCTTTGTGCGTAAAGGAAAGGTCGGCCTAGACCGACTGCTCGAGCTCCCAAGCAAAGAGCCTTTACCACGTCTAATATCACATTGTCAAATCAGTTCAGCATGGAGAGCATTAGCAATTACCCGTTCCCCGCGCGATGCCGCCTTGATGGTGTGAAGATTTAGATTGCAAGATGTTACAAAGGAAAGCGCACCGTCAATGTAGACTAACATGATTGTTTATCAGTGCACACCTGCAATAGACCATCTGGTAACTACCTTCCAATTTTTCGAACACATCGGGTCGTTGGTTGCGAAGTCTGTAGAGGATTTCCAGGGGTGGAAACGAGCTGAAATATGCAGACAAAGGAGTCAATGGGCATGTCAAGTGCAATTGCGGACGCACTACTCCAATTGACGTCCTATATAAATGTTCAAAAAGCTGTTTTCAGAAATCTAGCGACGTATACTTGCCACCATGATTAGAGATCAAAATACCCTCTACTCCAGCTTCTGCAGCAAGGACTGCATCCTGTAATAGTAGCTGAGCAACAGTTTGTTTGCTAGCCAAAACCAAGTCATTGTTACCTCAACCGTTTGTACACCTGGCAATTATTGATGAAAGGCATGCAAAGAGAACATCTCTACTGCACCTTTAATGACAATCGGAAGCGTTGTGACCTTTCGCAACCAAGGAATTGTCTGCTTTGACAACATTAGAAACTTTGAGAGAAAATTATGGACTCCTCGCCTTTTCCCAAGTCATGTCTCTGTCGTCATTTGCAATCAGCGCTCCTGCCGTGCCAAAACCAGCATCACTGCTCTGAACATCACCATCTGCGATTTCTGCATAGTACTCAGGCTTTCCTGATTCCACTTCTTCAAGAAACCAGGGGGAACGAATGTCTTTCTCCCTATTACCAGGAACGAGTGCATCAACAGTTAGCCATATTGCTTTGTACCCTAGTCTCTCTACGTTTTTCACGCGTTTCTCTGCGATAGTGTCATCGATATTTTTGTAAAGTTGAAAAAATATAGGCTGAGAGGGTCCAGCAGCGGCCATAATCTCTTCATATGACAAGGACGCGTTGGAAGAAACCATCTGGATTATGTTGGTTTGAGCGGCACCTCTAGTGAGATTGGTTTCCCCTGTCACAGGATTTGAGTGATGAACCAGGCACAAGAAGCCAGACGCACCTTGTGGATGTCCGAGTTTTGCAAGAGCAGCTCCAGAGATGAAAACCGGTATTGAACATGGGTATCCAAGGATAGTAGTTGAAGGGTCGCATTGCGAAACTGCCCTCATGACACGCGGATGGAAAAAGAACCGGGTAAACGCGTGCGCATTTTCCTGATATGCTAATTTCATGTCGTAAGTAGTTTTTGTACAGATATCATGAGGCTCACTCAGCTGGTCGTCCGATGAAGATGAATAGTATGCCAATGCCTTATAAGATAACACCTTTCTAGCGACCGCCTAAGGTATATGAACACTTGCCAGTAAAATGTATATAATTGATTTACCTCCATATCGGCCAGGCTGAGAATGTGGTGGAGTGGCGGTCTCTGCTTAAGAGCAGTCTCGACTCGTTGCTGATCCTTCGTCTTTGACTTGTTCGCCTGTGCTTTGACAACGGCATCTACAGCAGTGTCGTTCAAGGGTCCCAGATGTTTCGAAGCAGGCAGATTTTTCTCTAATGCGTCAGAGGGGTGGATGGGTTCATATGCCCCTGTCGCGTCCTTCCCAGCATATTTCAATATGATGCTGGCTCCGCCGGGATGTTCCTAAGAGGGATGGAGGAGTCGAATTGCTATGTTACTTGGCATTTAAGAAGGAGAAAACGGACGTTGAGAAACTCCGTAACGTCGTACACGTAATTCTTAATGATGACCCAGCAGGAGCTATCCAACTTGTTGTTGAAAATGATGTAAGAAAAAATGACAACTCACTTCATTGAGTTGTGTTCTGCAACTTGTGCGAGAGACCAAGATGTCATTCTTGATGTTGACCGAAATGTCGAAGGGAGAGTGACTTAGGAACGTTTAACGTGGGGAAAAGTATTCTAAATTGCAATGCGGGCCGGATCCATGTATTATGTATATCGTCGAGTTATCTTATAATCTACGAGTGAATAATCACATCACAACGATAGCACAATCAAAGTCGGAGATATAGATTACAGAGTTGCTCGACCACGGTAAGTAGCGCTCGACATCATGCATCATGATGAGGGCCGACGCTCAGTCCATCACGTGGTATCGCGTTGTTTATTCTTGTTACATCTCAACTTCGAACCACTTCAACGTTGTTCACTGCTTCCCCATCATGGCACCTCTGCCATCTAGAAAGTCTCTTGAGGCAATGAAGCGCGTAGACCTGCAGAGGCTCTGCAAAGTGTGCCCTTCATCTCTCTAAGTGACGATACCCTCATGTTTGTCTAGGATTACGGCGTGAAAGCGAACCTAAAGTCAGAGGCTCTGATCGACTTGCTCATCGACACAGCGTTCGTATACTCTTTTGACGTCCACATGCATTTACAATGCTATTGTAGGAAGCCTCCCGCTACAAGCTTGTCTACTCGCCTATCTGTCTCGACAAGGCAATCAAGTCGTGCCGGCCCTAGTCGCATCAGTTCTATCGTCATACATGGCATAGATCAAGGGGAGGAAGATAAAACTAACGCGAAGCATAACATATGTGATCGCACCCCCGTTCTCGCATCTACTTCCCACCAAGAACCATCTCCACCATTAGCGACTCGTACAAGGAAAAGAAAGGAACAAGCAAGGTTGGGTGTTGGACGTCCAGTGGTTGCCGGCGGTACAGGACCACGAGCTGTGACAAGATCATTGAGTCTTACAAAAGGCAAGCGAAGGAAGGCGAGCAAGGCTCTCAAGTCATCTGAGACAACAATTCCCGAAGGTGCGGCTCAATTGACAACCTAAACATGAGGTATCATCAATTTTGCAGAAGTCGAGGAAAATAGTTACACTGTAGCGGAAGGTTCGTAGTTCAGATTCTGTTCAACTCGTTCGTTATATCCACGAACATCTCTCTGATCTAGTTGCCTCGCAAAAAGGACGGTCTTCTCAAACCTTAGGAAAACAACCAACTCCTGGAGCTTCGATCGACTCTCTGGCTACCGTTGATAAATGCGTTGCTGATGCTGTGAGCCGAACCTTTGTGAGCATTGCATATTTCCAAACTGACTTATAACAATTGAGCTTCGACCACTGCATGAACAAATCAAATCAATAAAATCCGAGTTAGAACTAATGCAGGCACTAAAGGCAGAGGTTGGGGAGTTAAGAGCCCGTATGGATGACATAGGGAGTCTTAAGGAAAAGGTCGCATCATTAACTGCAATAATTCGAGACCTTCGGCAAGGCGCAGATAAAGTCACTGACATGCGGCTCGATTCCGACCAGTGTAAAGAAACTCTTTTGTTGCACAGAGTTGCAACACCTTCGACACCTAAGATGCAGAGTTCCGCACGAGACTTGCATGCGGATTCCAGGTAACAAGATATATTACATTCAAACAACTTTCTGATTCCAGTGCTGCAGTGATTTTGGCGCATCTCAGCTACCTGTAGGGACAACATCTCGCCAGAGCTCCAAATTCCTGGCTGCAGAAGGATCCACCAATGTAGGCACACATCCAGGATATCTTCCGAGCATGCTCGGCAAGCGGGACCGTGATCAATTCATCGACGACAATCAAGAGATTAGTCAAACCATTGACGAGGTTGTGCATACGGAACCATCTAGGAAACGAGTTAAAATCAAAATCTCTTCAGAAAACAATGAATCGATAGATGCTTATGTTACACCAGCAGAGGGCGACACCGGCGACAGTCTTCCAGAAGAGAGGGCCAATGATACGTTCCGCGGATCTAGTTTCCGAGTGTTTAGTGACTTGGAGGTGTCGCCTATGGTGCTCGTGGACCCACCACTGCCAATCGAAAGTCTCCCTGACTTTTTCGCCACTTCTCCCCTCGCGGCAGAAGCACCAATGATTTCGCGAGGAAATCGAGCGACAAGCACTGCAAATGCAACAGAAAATCAACCGGCTGCTTTCTCTTTTCAACATACTGTATCTTCGACACCTGCGCACGGCATGTTCATGCCTAGTTTCCCTTATCCTGAACCTCCTCAATCTCCTTCGCCGGCTGGAACTAGTACTACTGATCTCCTCAACCAGCAACAATCGGGACGCTCGGATGTTTTCCAAGCATTTGGATTTCCACAACCCAGACGACCGTCGAGAACAAATGGGCTTCGCAATATCAGTGGATTTACCAGTAGCTGTATTGATCCTGCTTCATTGGATCGACAATCATCTAATAACGGCGGAGTGCGAGAATCAGATGTGCGAGCTGCGGACACAAGTTCAAGCACCGAAGTGGGAGTTGTACAATCGTCGCATATGAAACGCACAATGTATGGCACGGAGTTGGATGGCGACACAAGGTTTGGAGATTTTGGTTTGGAGGGCGTTGGAAACGCTAAAGGAGGATTTTGGGCTGGTGGAAGGTTTTGAATATATGTACAATCACAGACATGACCTTTGCAATAAGGTTGCTCAGTTCTTCGTTCGCGTCGTCCAGTTCGCAGTTTTTGACACAATGGATTGAAGGGGTCTTTTGCTCAATGTTGAGGGATGAGAGTTTCTGTGTATTATATAAAATTATGTAACTGTATGTCTGTCTACACAAGGTGGACAATTGTTATCGTTACAATTGATTTTTCTATGACAATGCATTCACAACCCTCTTTGCTGCCTCTGTGAGCCGTCTAGCTGAAGCAGGAACACATCAGCGCTTATGTAGTGCTGCTGAGCTTCGACCAACGCATAGAGCGACACTGATAGTTCGACAATCTTGGTATTGAAAGCGGCAACGGAACCATGCCTGCCTTCCATTGCAATCGCTGTCTGTGCTTGGAATTTTCCTGCGAACTGTGAAGGGAGAATTGAAGACGTCAGTTCGATGACTTTCTCCTGGCGGAGTGTGAAACTGTTCTTGCCGCAGTCCTCATTTATTCTTCCATGAAGCAGTCTCTTATTTGTTTCTGTCTCATCTTCTGTAAATTTTTTAGGTGTATGATCGGATGGCTTCATCAATTCATCAACAGACAGGTATTGAAATTTACAGTGGAACTTCAATTTTGAAAGTAGAGCTCGAACAGTCAAACAGTGTTAAGATTTTTGCGAACTGAAAGACGCGAACGAAAAATTGAACACCCTAGTGTTTCAGACCAGCCATTAATAACTATAATATGATTCGATTTCTACACCTGCTTGATTCAACAACGGAAGAATACAAGCATCATATAGTGGTTAATTTGACGCACTATGGTCTCCAGCCTAACAAAAAAGAAAGCCGATAAATATCCAAGTACAATTAATGAAGACTATGCAGAGAAATCAGATGGACGGAACAAATGAAAGAACTTCTTCAAAGAGAAGTTCTTTTAACTGGTCCTTCGTCAAATCGTCTTTATGCACTAGGCAGAATTCAGGAGTGGGACCAGGACGTGACGGATGTGACTTACAGTCAAACTCAAAGTAGGATGGGCTGAGAGGGGTGACCACAGGCTCGTCCTCAGGGTCATGCTAGCCGATTCGTGCTTAGATATGCCTCTCTGACCGGTAAGGATAGCTTACGTAGGCGGATAAGTATGGATGTTCAAGCGCTTCATCAACAGTCAGCCGTTTCTTGGGATCAAACGTCTACAGATATATGAATAATGGGAGGTAATGTTCAAGAAGTAAACACTACACACCAAGGTCTTTGAGAGAAAGTCAATAGCATCCTTGGACGCATGCGGGAACAGTGAAGGGAAGGGACGTTTCTTGCGGATGGGAAGAGCACGAATGTAATCCCGAGACCGCCTGGAAGTAATGGCATAGAACTCATCAAGGCTTGGAGTTCCAATGACATCAAGGATGAGGTCAAGCTGGTGACTATAATCACGACCAGGGAACAGGGGACGTCCAGTCAGTAGTTCAGCAAGAATACAGCCCACCGCCCAGATATCTATCGCCTTGGTATACATCTTGAACGACAACATAATTTCGGGGGCACGGTACCAACGCGTTGCCACGTATTCCGTCATCAAGCCAACTTCTTTGCCTCCGGGAACACTGGTCTTCACACTTCGAGCTAACCCAAAGTCGCATACCTTCAGGTCGCAATTGGCGTTCAACAGAAGATTTGCAGGCTTGAGATCACGATGAACAATGTCCGCGCTGTGTATCGACTTCAGAGCACGCAAAGTCTGGTATATAAAATACTAGGATGGCGTTATTAATTATGACTACGAGTATAAAAAGCGGAATGCGAACTTGACAATGATCGTCAGTCAGATGCTGGGTACGGATGACGCGGTGCAAGTCCGTTTGCATCAACTCTTGGATGACTAGAATGTCCTTTGAACATCAATAATAATTACCAATGATCGAGCAACTTACAGTAGATTTCCTTGAATGATTCTAATGTTGGGGGCTTGATGATGTCCAAGATAGAGATAATCTTAAGACCGTTATATGAGTATTACCGGTCTGGGAAGATACGATGGTGCTCACATTCTCGTTGACACATGTCTCCGAAAAGAACTTCAGGAGCTTCAATTCACGAAGAGTCCTGAGACAAAATAGCGTATGATCGAACGGAAGAATCTTCTTGATTGCGACTTGTCTCCCTGTAGGCTTGTGAAGGGCAGCAGCAACAGTTCCATAGGCGCCTTCACCAATGGCATGAAGGAGTTGATAATCATCACCTGAGTACAAATCAGTTACAAGGTAGACTTGCATTATTAACGTTATCCACCAATCTCGAACTTGGGAAGGGGCTTTGGGGCTTTACGAGAAGACATATTTTTCACACCAGAAACCAGCCGGTGGAGTTGCGTTAAATAAGAAGGGACGGGGTTGAGCGGAGATGTAGGGGGATGATGTGAATTCCGAAAGGACGGGATTGCAAAATCATTCGAGCGGTGAGGTGAGGTTTAAGTACCATGCATGTGTACAACTTGATGCAATAGAAACGCTGATACGAAAGATCACCAGGGACATGAGACCGCATCAAAATTGGGGGGCATCAGGAGGGCATCATTGAAACTCGTCAACTCTTCAGGTTGTATTCTCCGATCCTCGCCGGTTGTTCAAAAAGATCGATACACCTATGCAGGCTTATACAATAGTTACTCCTGAAGGATTGGAAAACGGAACTCGGATAGAGCAAGCTCATAGATGACTGTATCTCTGACTACTTCAAGTCTGTCCTGGGGACAAACAAAGAGATACTTTGTCACAGTATTTTGAACAGTTAAATATAATATCTTCGCTTATTATCTTAACTTATGGTATACAAAGTCATCGAGGCCGACACCTGTAATTCGATTTGCTTAGGATTGACATTGACCTTTCTCTTGCGATCGATTACATGGTCAGAATTCCGATGAAGGGGTAATTGCTACCGACTATCACACGTTACACACATGACTGTTCCAAAGCGCCAAGGCAACAAACATCTCTTCAGATCAAAGTGTCTGTTTCTTTGATGCAAATTTACATGTGCATTAGCCTACTCACAAGGTAGCTCTGGCACTACGTGAAATGGTTGGTCATATTATATAAAAGTGTTAGAATCTTATAATTCTGAACCTAAGAGTAATCGTAAGTATGTTCCTCAGTCTCGTACATGTGGCTGGGTAGGGCAGTACCTAAGAGTAATCGTACGTATATTCTGTGGTACTGTTAGTTTTGTGCGTGAGAGATATGGGTTATTATTTACGAACCCTCAGTCTCGTACAAGTGACTGAGGGTTGTTTGTAGGTTGTGTCCGTATATATATGTGTTGGTATCACAATGGTGCCATTGTTGTGGTATGCAATAAATGAAGTGGCCATCGATGTGATATGTATGACAGGTCGATATGAGAAGGTGGTGACGTGGTTAATGGTGTCCTGATCTGGCATGCTAACAAAAAGCAAGGATGTTTCGGATATCCATGGGTTTCTGCTAGATTCTTAGTTCATTCGACAGCTTGATTTATGATAAATCCTCCGACCATTATAAATCATTGTAATTTTTGCTTGCTCCTGCACTTGTGCCACTCAATTACTTGCTTGTAGGTCAATTTGAATCTCTTGAATGAAATCAAAGAAGTTGTATTAGGCCAGCCACAGACTTAGGACACTACAAATACATGTATAGATCTAGATGTGTATGCATCTAGTGCTAGCCAGAATTCAAGCTGATTGCTCAGTAAAACCAATGCCATCAGTGATATTGAATGGATCTGTAGATAAGATCTCATGCTAGTTGAGTTGCAGCCAGAATTCAAAAGATATCAGCCTAATGAATGTCATATGCTGTAATGGGTTGCCATTACATTATTATATCTATTACTACATAGAGTTATACTTATAATGATTAATCCTCAGTCACTCCAATAGTTGATAGATGTAAGTGAAACCAGACCACAGCAGTCATTACAGCTTGTAAAAGGCACATATCTGAATCAATTAAATGATTCAGATACCTGTTCCTATATATACATTTCCATGTACATGTAGTCATATGTATGGACCTTATTCAGCATTGATTATTGTTAGTCATACTCCTTTACATATCAAGGCCTGATTAGTTAAACAGTATTAGTAATAGCACAGCCACCAGTTTAGTATATATCAGTAGCCTGCTGTCAAGTTCTGCTAACTTGGAGCCTCACTCTGTTGAGCAGAAACTTACTAATTGGGTTTCAGGAATGAAAACATGCACAACAAAGTGCTATAGAGGGAGTAGTACTGAAAGAGTGTGAGATAGAAAAAGGGAAAGAGCATAAACTAGAGCAGATAGAGAAGAGAGATGAGGATAAAGAAGTAGGTAAAGAAAAAATAAAGTAAATAAATATATGAATAGAGTCAGAGATAGATAAAGAAAAATTGTGAAAGATGGAGAAAAGAAATTAAAGATAAGGTAACCAGAGACAGAATGAAAAATATGTAGATGAAGAAAGATGATAAAGAGAGAAAGGAGGAGAGAAAGGGAAATAGTCAAGATATAGAAAGGATATGGAAGATTGAAAGCAAAACAGAGTTAAGGATGGAGTTGGAAAAACTTGAGATATAATTGAGCAGAGGGCAAAAGATATGCAAAACTGATTGAGCTCATTGAGAGACATAGTTGGATGAAACAAAACCAGAACTGATCAGGAAAGAGTCAAAGTTGAGTCAAGTTAAAAAAGGTTGAGATGAAGCCAGACAGATATTGGAGAAAGGAAATTGATAGGAGAGATTTGAAACAAGACAAGATACTTGACACTTTGCACAAGCTGCTCCAAACAATTATCCTGCAAGACTTGATTCCTGCATGATGATCCTGCTATTTGATTTCACCAACACTCAATCAACTCTGGTGCATAATCATTTCCACCACCTGAGACACTCTATAGGTACATCAGGGGAGCCTCCAATAGTCAGTATGGTAGTCTTGATATTGCACCTAGTACAGTTCTAGTTTTGATCTGTCTCTCTTGTCTCTTATTTCTTTAATCTCTATTTTTTTGCTCTGCTATCTCCAAATCTATTCATTACTCTCTTTTGTTCATTCTCACCTCTGCCTTGTCTTGCATTTCTTTCTCTCTCTCTCTCCTCAAGTTTTCTCAAGTCTTCATCTCCATTTTCTTCTCTCCTCAACTTGACTTAGCTCCAACTTTCCTTGAACATTTCTAGTGATGAGTTTGCTGTCAACACAGGATAGAATAATGGGAGTTTAGCAATCACATCTAATTTTGACATGCTTACTCAACCAAGGCTTGTGGGAATCCAGGTGATAAGAAGCCTCTGTAAACTTGACACTAGTGCAGAAAAAGGGAATTGACAAGCTTTAATTGGCACTGAGCTAATCCAAACATTGATATATATTAGTACATTATTAACAACAATGTTAAGTAAGCTAAGAATAATAGAAGTTGGTGTAAAAAATTCTTTTGTTGAAAGTTATATATACATTTGAAAAACATTCTATATTAGTATATTTTAAATAATAGTCAAGTTAGATGCTTAAATTTATAGAAATTAGTTATAAAAAGTATTATTGAAAGTGACACTTACATTTGTAGATTATTGAGAATCTCTTGATAGACAATATTTGCAGTCCTTTTTGATGTATTCTCTGGTAACAAAATTACCTTGATACAATCTCTTAATGTGTATTGAGAAAGTGTAAATTAAAGTTGATCATGTGCAAAAACCAGTATTTGCAGATCCAATTCAACATGTTTGATTAATTGCCCTTGAGACTTGTTGATCATAGCAAAGCCCAAACAGACTGGAAATTGTCTTTTTTGCAATGAAATAGGCAATTCCTCTTCAGAAGTATCAAAATTGATTCTTGAAATTATGACAGTTGATCCTGCAAACTTGGCATCTCTACTGATAATGTGGCATTAAAGAACTCTAGTGCTGATATAAATGATGTTTATTTTTATTCTATTGCAAAGCATTCTGGTGAGATCTAAATTCCTGAGTAGCATTACAGGAATACCAACCTTTAGAGAGAGTCTAGTCAGAGACAAATTACCAGCTCTCAAAGAGTTGAGATGTTTCATAAAATATGATGCAAGGCCATTAACTTTTGTGTCATTACATTGAATAGAGTTTGTACTCTGCAAAATCTTTCCTTCCCTTGGAAATTTTTGCAAAACTTCTGAATTGATATCTTTTATATCAGAGTTCTTGCCAGAAAGGATAGTCTAATTCAGGAAATACTGATCATTTTGATGGTGATTGATATTAGGATAAGTGAAAACAATTAATCCTGTGATGGAATTGTCATGACAGATTAAAGTGTCAGACAGCTATATTGTTTCTCTATGGCCCAGATTTTTCCAGCACTAACATCCAATAATCAAGCTGCATGAGCCATGTTATCAAGAGTCTGATTCAATCTCATTTTTTGAATCAAATAGTGGACTTGAATGTGATTCCAAAGTCTACCTTGAGTAAAGCAGCAATCATCTACTGTCTGAGCCCTCATTGAATGACTGAAAGAGTTTGTTAAAAATCTCCTCTAAAAACTATAGTTATTCCCCCAAAAGAAATGTTTTTATCCAGAATATCTTTGAAATTACAATCTACAGAGTTATGGCAGTTTTGTGCTGCATTGAAACTTCATTCTAAATGACTACTCTAGCATGAAGCAGCAATTGAAACAAATGTGTTTCTCTTTTGATGTTAGCAATCAATATATTCAGTGCAGGAATGGGGATTTTGAACTTAGAATGAGCAATTCTACTCCTGTTGGCATTTGTATTTGGCTTGATCACCAAAATATCAAAACTTGATGACCTTCACTCAAACTCAACCACAAGTGCCTTGGATCATTCTTGATGAAGAAAAGATCTTTGTCCACACTTACTCTTTTAACCTACCCCCAGCATGAAAAGTATACATTCTGTCTTTCATGGCTAGCTCCTAACCAAGCACAACCTTAACACCTTCCTAGGACAATGGAGCAAACCACTACCACCCATAAATTCAGCTAGAGAACTTCATTACAAGGTAGACAAAATCATTGACTCCTGCCACCACCAAGGACAAGTATTGTACTTGGTCAGATAGGTAGGTTATGGCCCAGAAGACAACACCTGAGAGCCCCAAAATCACCTTGCAGGTACTCCTGATGCTCTTCAGAAGTTCCACCAATACTTCCCAGAGGAGCCCAAGGATCCTAGAATCCTCTAAACTCATGAGAACAGTTGTGGGCATAATCTCCATCTCTTGGATTTATCAGAGATTCAACTCCCACCTATCTCTCATGCTTCCTATTGCTGGGCTGACAGGAACACATATTTATATTTTAGAAGGAAAGATAGAAAAAATAAAAAAAACAAGGAGAGATGTCCTGGCCAAACTCGCGGTGTACTGACCGCTGACCGGATCACAACAGTTAATATCCGAGCCCCACACAGTGTGCGTCAAGGCATTTTGACACAGCATAGCTAATAACGATATATTTATAGTACGAGAATACAACTGAAGTTCAAGTCAAAGAATCGATAGAACTTCAGGTGATAGAGGAGTGACATATATATAGAGATACGAACGTGTATCATAAGTGGAGTAGACGTTCGAAGTTAAACACGAACTTCC
>QLON01006993.1:0-21107 GCA_003313675.1 Termitomyces heimii
TATCTATTGTAGAAGTCGAAAGTTGTTCATGATTGAGTTTTTTTTGATTTGAGGATGCTTTAATTGCGATATCATCGTCGACGCATTGAACAGAGGAAAGAATATGTTCCATGGACACTCTCGGTCACTGAGGGTAGGATCCTCTAATCAAGTCTGTATCGACTCTAGCACGTCGCGTTTTTCTATTAGGATGTATTGCGAGGTGGAAAAAAAAAAAAACTCAAAAGCTCTAGCAGCCACAAAAAGTCTACAGGAATCTTTACAGAATCAGAAAATCTACGTGTATCAGATTTATATAGTCCGGGTGTATAGAGTAAGTAAGTAATTACAAGTAAAGAAAGATTAGAAACCGACAGATAAACAAAGCATCGATCACAAAACTCGTGCTATCTGACTATCTCGTCGACTTTGGATCGGTTAATGCAGAATCCCTATACGCAGCGATCAGCGGCGATTCAGAAACGCTAGATGGGGGAGAATGGATTCTCACTGGCGTCACCCACGCTTTACAACCACAACACATTCCAGCCCAGTCGAAATTTCCCAACTTTGCTCCGCACTTGGTGTTTGGGCAGACAATCTTCCCTGCGAGCTCTCCTGTCGATAGAAAAGGTTCCATCCATTTCATCTGGTCGGCGATGGTAAGCGATCTTGTTCACACATAAAGAGCCAGTCGCACATACAGGTTCGACAAAGTAACCAGAGCACTTGGGGTTCACAAGGATCGGTGCGCTTTGTGGTGGTGCTTTCGTGATAGGGTGTATTTGAATCACGTTAGTATTCTGTGAACCTGGATGCGACACGCGGAGGGCAGCTAATTTAGGATTCGTCATTAGCTCGGAAGCCAACTCCGAGGGACTGATGAAGGTCGTAGCGACTGTCTTCTCAGTCGTTGGCTGTGGTACTTGACTATCGTTCAGCGCATGCTTCGATTTTCCGAGTGCGTCGAAAGGATTTTCCTTCTGTTCTCCCACAGGTGAAAGCACGGCATCTGACAATCGACGGCCAATAAGCTTCGCAGTCTCGTGCGAAATCTCCACTGTATCAGCGGTCGTTAGTCCTGGGCCAACGTTAGGGTCTTCGTCATCGCTTTCCAAGGCAGAACTTGATTGAATGTTCTTCTCTGGTGGAATCTCGGATAAATCCTCTAGAGATGGTTTATCACTCGAAGATCGTCGACTGATGGGGACCGCCCCAACTCCATTGGACTCGTTGCTGATGGACGACATGGTCAAAGAGTCGCCCAATCCCCCAAGTATCGATGGGCGACGAGGCCGTGGTTCGGGGGCTCCGTTAGACGTTCCTCCCGTCGATCGTAAAGAGTTTGATGACTGGAGACCTCGCGCTGATGTCGAAGGTCGCCTTGAGCCGGCGGGAGTCCCCGCCGCCGGAGTTGCAGGACCCAATTGGCCGTGATCGAGCATGTGTTCTCTTGTAGCCAACTCTTGCCTAAAGATATAAGAAGGATGAAACAAGAATAATGATTGCAACGAACCTGCACATTTTACATCTTATCCGTCGGCGGGGATATCCAGGCGTATTAGGTGTTGAGTCTGAAGGCGTACTGGGGTACTTCGCGAACATATTAATCTCGGGAAATGACCCATCACCGTCTAAGTCGCGATTAAAAAGTCAAACGGATGTTTAGGGCCGACAAAAAGCTTAAGTGATCGTACTCATGACTTCATCATATGCACGTTCCATATAGTACAATCTCGTTGTTTTGTCACGTCGAGATATTCTGTATTGAGCTTGGTGAAAGATTTCCAGCTGACGAAGAAAACCTTCATTTGGCCTGGGTGATAACATTAGCAACGACGATAAGATGATAAAAGTGTTTTTACTCAATGCTTGGCCGGACCTTCCTGATCATCTCTAAAGCAGCCTCCATATCCAAGCGTTTGCTGTACATCAAATACGCGGCAACAACGGAAGCACTGCGGCCTATTCGCGGTGTTGGGTGGCATGTATGTGGCTAGGAGTGAATCAGACTTACTAACTCCAGCATGGCAATGGACTAGGACACCACGGCCCTTCTCTAGCTCCGCTTGAATAAAGTGGATCGAAGGAAGTAAGTGTTGCAGAATGTCTGTATCTTCCGTGTCGTCGAGGAGGACTTGATGTCGAATAAAGGTCTGTCGAACAAACAATCAGACAGGCGTGAGATTGAAAGGATGGATGCAAACCTCCTGTATTTTGAGTCTTCCACGCATTGCAGAAAGAATGCTGTATATCCCGTGTGCTCTGAGCTCCTCAACATTGAGGGCACTCGCAAGATCCCCTATCCAAAGCCCCGATGTCACTTCGTCCATCGACATTTGACACAACGTTGTGGTTATTAATCGTCGTGGGCCTCTTAAGAACTTCTGGTGATCGTCAACTTTTGTAGTAAATCGTGGGCGACGCTGCTGGTGCCACCGAGGGGGCTACAGAGAATTTGACAATAATGATCGTGGAGGAAGGAGTCAAATAGCGTCGAAAAACGGAACTTGGGTATTGTAAGTACTAAAAATAGATCTCCGATAAAGTTGGGATTTCAAATTTGGAGCTAGGTTTGCCGCGGCTGCGCATGACATTTGTGCCGTTCAATAGCTTCGGCTCTCAACATTCTTCATACAGTCACGAAAATTACTTTACATATTCAAGATGGACTCAATAAGACGTTTCTAAGAGTAGTCGTAAAAATTCATCAGCCACGAGCCATGCTATCAAGGGGGATTCAACACAAATTGGTACTTTCTTGGCGTAAAATCGAGCGTACCGGCGAAGTCCAGCGCTATCACCATTAAAAATGTTTTGGTCGCCAGGATTGGGTCCAGAGTCTGCGTATTGCCAGAAGGTCGTGTAGCTGCAAAGAAGTGTCACATCCGTAGTATATTCTTCGTGATCGTGACTTACGTCCAACCAGCCGGAAGGGGTCCGATGGTGGAGGCGTATCGAGCGATCCAGAGAGGGTGGGTACTAGCAAAGCCGGCGTTATTCCCCGTGCAGGATTTCCACCAGTCAGTTGTGGTGTAGATGACTAATGAAAAAGAATCTACGCCATTTTGAAAAAGGAAAACTTTACTGAGCACAAACCGGGGTAGCGTCCAGTCTTGGCGCGGTAGGTATTGGAAAAGTTTCTGATCCAAGCAACCATGGCAGAAGCACTCAAGCCATAGCACCTGGCCCCATAAGGGTTGTCTATAGTTTGCAAATGTTACAAGGAGCCTGAAGAGAAGTCAAACTAGAGAATCACATTCGATATCCAGGGCACCAGGAAGAGTGCGACCATCGGCAGTCCATCCACCACCGTTGGCAAGGAAGAATGTAGCCTGTGCGGCACCAGAAGAGATATCGGGACGGGCAAAATGATAGCCACCACGAATGATGCCCACATTCGTGGCGCCAGTGTACTGGCTAGAGAAGTAAGGGTTTCTATAACCTGAGGGTCGCCCTTGACATCTCTACGTGGAAAGAAGATAATAAATACGCACCAGTACCTTCAGTCGCCTTGATGTAAGCGAACTCGACGCCGTTGGCTTTAACGGTGGACCAACTGATGCTGGGTTGATGGCTCGAGACGTCGATACCCTTAGGAGCGGCGCTAGCCGTGATTGCAGTGAGAGCAAGAGTGATAACCGAGTAAAATTTCATTCTGCTGAACTTTAGATCGTCTACGGGAGCGTTATATATCCCAAACCGCATGCCCATCAGCATTGAAAGCAAATACCATGTGGAGTAATAGGTTATCGTTCAAGGGCGAAGGTATTGAAGAAGCAGCCCTTCAAACATACTCAAGGCAAGGGTCAACCTAATCAAGACAGCCATTTACTTGAAGTCCCAAGCCCTCCGCCATTACGTACCGAAGACAACGTTCTTAATTTATTATACCAGAATGGCGGCAAAGTAGGGAGAGAATTAGACGCCTCGGGTCAAGTTTGGACATGGATATATATTGATATCCTGGTGAATAAGTACTCCATGAGTACTCAAGAGAGGTGAATACTGGCTAAGAAGATTTCTGAATGAGAGAAGTCCCGATCCGGGTATGAAAAGTCCGTTGTAAGTAGGAGTCCAGCCACCAAAAATCCAGCGGATGGTAGAAATACACCAGGCTTGATCATTCATCCTGAATTCTAAGGCATGCACGAGTGGGAACCGTGCTTGAGCTTTTAGCCATTAGCTTCTGTGTATTGGTTGAAGAAGACCATTTTTGTCCATTGGTTTCTCTTGCAGCCGATCTCGTCACATAATGTTCGGCTTCGAGTGCTTAAGTGCTTGAATTACTCGCGAAAATTGTAACCAGCTGGTAAATGATTTTAGGACGTCGCACTTAAGGTGAGATAGTTTGACGGTATGATGTATGCAGTAACGGAAGTTGTACATTGAGGTGTCCCTGAATTTTTCTCCTGTCGCTGAGTTTGAATAAATCCTGCGCAGATTTCACCACTGCCAGGATGTGTGCTTCTCGATGACACTGAGATTTGCCTCCTTACCTATGGCCTCACAATACGGTCATTCATTCTGAACTCAAGTGGAATTAAACCCTTCCATCCCGTCCCTAAGCTGCTCCGAGGGCAATGTAAGCAGGCTCGGAAGATAATTCAAGGAAGAGAGGGCTGTATCATTGGTCCCCTCCTTGCATCTAATCCCGCTTTCCCATTTGTTCATCGAAATCTCCCACTCGACATCTACTACAGGCTGGCCTACAGCAATCATGACGCAATTTGCCAGCTTCATTTTTCCTCACAGCCAGGAGCGCTCTCCTTATTTATGGTTTTTTCTTAGTACTTCGTAGCATACTAGTAGCTATATTCCCACTTCAATGCGATGTGTGTCTCAACAGGGACGATACATTGAGGCATATCATGCCGAGAAATTGAGCTCATAGGATCATATCCTCGCGCACAACCGGCACATATCCACATGAGGAAGATCTTGCGCTAAGTTGATTACCCAGTAGATACGGATATGGGTGAGGTCTGAGATCGCTGTAGCCTGCAAAACTTCCTGTGACATACTTTCCTTGTGCTCGCAAAAAATTTGTTGACCGCGCGGGAGAGATGCTTTGTCTGGTCAGGTGATCTTGGCAAGAACTTGTACCTGGGCGTTGTATGATAAGACTTTCGAACTTCAAAACCAGGTTCGTTCCGAAAAGAATGATAGGATGTTTTCATGACTTTAAACAATTGTGACTTGCGTCGTCTGTCTTCAATTTATCTCCTAGTTACTCGGCGTCCAGCCTGGTTCAAGCTATTCTGAGATTATATACTTATTATTGGTCAATGTTATAACTACTTGGGAGATGTTACTTATGAGCCTTTGGCCATGCTGTAGAGAGAAGATTAAGAGAAAGTTTGTAGAGACCGTGAGGAAACGTACCGGCCAAGACCAGCACTATCGCCGTTGAAGATGTCTTGATCACCAGGGTTAGCGCCAGAGTCGGCATATTGCCAGAAGGTGGTGTAACTATGTAGAGTTGTCAATGCAAGCCCGGAGACATGAAGTTATGTTGTATGAGAACTTACGCCCAACCAGCAGGGAGCGTTCCGATGGAGGAGGCGTATCTGGCAATCCAAAGAGGATTGTTATTAGCAAAGCCAGGGTAGTTGCCCGTGCAGGTAGTCCACCAGTCAGTCGTAGTATAGATGACTATGATAAGACCGTACTGAGCACTATCTGATAATGATTCCGATCTTACGAACCGGGATAGCGTCCAGTTCTGGCGAGGTAGGTGTTGGAGAAGTCATTGATCCACGCAACCATGGCAGAAGCGCTCAGGCCGTAGCATGTAGCTCCATAAGGGTTGTCTGCGATTGGTATGTGACACAGGGCGTAAAGAGAGATAACATATATCTACATTCGATGTCGAGGGCACCAGGAAGAGTGATACCATCTGCCGTCCACCCTCCACCGTGAGCAAGGAAGAAGGTAGCCTGTGTGGCACCAGAGGATATATCGGGACGGGCAAAGTGGTAGCCACCACGGATAATACCAATGTTAGTTGCCCCGATGTACTGATTAGAGAACTCGGGATTGATGTAGCCTGGGGTATGCATCACCCTGAGCATCCCAAAGAAAAGAAGATGACTTATACGTACCGGTCCCTTCAGTCGCCTTGATATAGGCGAACTCGACGCCGTTGGCCTTGACGGTGGACCAGTTAATTCCGGGTTGATAGCCCGAGACGTCTATACCCTGAGGAGCGGCGCTAGCAATGACTACAGCGAAAGCAAGAGTGATAGCCGAGAGTAACCTCATCTTCAAGAAGACAGACAATACAAGTCTGAATTGAAGCCATCTTCAAGGAAGCTTTTATATATTCCAACCGACATTTGTACAAATGCTCGATGTCCAGAATGTCAAAACGTCATGTGGACAGAATGTCAAGAACTCATGTGGAGATCAATCAAAATCATTCAATAAACGAAGGATCAGAGGAGAGGTTTCACGAAGGAGAACTATATCATGACGTTTGACATTTGGAGAATCTTCTGACACGACCACCGTGTTGGGACGCAACAAGGACCTTAGATTCCGAAGTTCTCTTGATAAATTCAAGGGTAATTACTATCATGGAGAGCGGACACGCAGGAAGGTCATGCGGTTTGGGAGACGCGTTCACAAGATATCGTCGCCAAGAATGATGGACAAACGAGGACAGTGTCCGCGATTTGACAGTTTCTGCGATTTAATAGTTTCCGCTCGAGCGAATGCCAGATCTTCATGAAGGATAAGTTTGAGAAGCGACCTCCGAGCACAAAACTGGGTCTTGTACGCGGCTCTGGAATCGAGTGATCAACCTGTGAAGTTCAATGAACTGGAAGAAAGCGGATGATTTCCTAAAACATGATTGATGTGGATAATCCACGAAGAGTCCACGAATTCGAGCCCGTTCACGTCGCCATCCGACGGGTCGATGGTATAAGATCACCACGTTTCAAGGCGAATGTTACGAAAGTAAACTTTTTTGGTATTGACCGCACATGACACGTTCGTTGATCAACACGTTTGAAGGCGAATGCTACGAAAGTAGACCTTTTTGGTATTGACCGCACATGACACGTTTGTTGTTCTCTGTACAACAAAGGGGGACTGTCTATCTGTACTTGTCACTGGAAGGTGCATAGATCATTCATGTCAGTACCCATCAAGTGCTCTATCAACATCCTGTGCCCTATGCATACCTTATTCGGGGTGTTGATCTCTGTTGATAAGAGAACATCAGGAAGTACTTCATGAGATTACATCAAAAGGGACCACGTGTTGCAAAAAACTTATGGATCCTCGTGCGCCGATGTTGTCAACAGCTGACACGTTGCGACGATCAGGGTAACAATGCACCTTTCCCTCAAAAGCCGGTGGGCGTGAAGTTCCACAAAACTTTGACCAAAAATTCAAGAACATAAGTAACTTTTTGGGGTTCTGTCGTTTTGCCTTGAAGAAACTGAGCATCATCTTGTGATCAAAATGTCGAGAGATACCCACCTGTTTCACAGCTCAGCTGACTGAACATGCTCTGTGTCAGGCCAGAGAACATGAGAATTGTAACGGGGTCAGAAGCAACTACCTGATCATGCTAGCACTTCTTCCATATTAGAACCACATTGACATCAAGACTGCATGAGTCGTCCCCCGTAGACGGGCACGACCACCAATCTTCTAAGAATTGTCGGTTCCGAACGTGCGGCTGCGCAGTGCCATAATGGAATCATGTGAATGGAGGAGTGCATAGCAGGGTGCTGGTGTCTTCTTTAGAGATATCAATGTCGTTCGGATAAAAGGTTACAAGTGGGCCTAATCTATTAGTGCTGCTGTGAACTGGAGTTCGTAGAATTCAAAGCGAGTAAACAGAAAAGTTGGCTACATTGTAGAACCAAGGAAAAAACTGTGACGGCGAAACGTTCGTTTTGCATCTTTTTTTATCGCATTACTGTCACGTTTTAAGAGCCATACTACACAGTCATCTGAAAGGGAGCTGACCTATGAACATGTGATTTCTATAGTTATCCTGGAGGGCAAGTGACAGGGACGGTAACTTGTAAGGTTGACGGCTCGAAATAGGGGAATTTGTCTCTTGTATTATAGTCTCCAAGAATTGTCGTATGAGAGTCCAAAGTCATTGACATATTCAAAGAGAGCCAGCAAATGCCGAAGTAGGTGAGACGATGTGCTGGCAATACACGATAGGACGTCATGCCAGCTCAAAGGTTCCATAGACTAAGTAATAGTGATCCTTCATCGACGAGACACACGCATTGCATAGTTACTCTCAGAGGGCAAGGACATAAACCACGAAGCCCCGCTGAAGTTTGAAACGTGGCTGTGAGCAACTAAAGGATGGTCGGAGCGCCACAAACAATCACTAGGTTTACGTAACGATCCTCTCTGACTCAACTACCAACTGTCTTAGCTGAAGACGTACGAAGACTGTTGTCGGTTTATGACAGACACACATTCTTATTATCTACTGATAGCACCCAAGGAAAACTAAGCATAAAATCTGCTTTGGATGCCTTGCCATGAATACCGGGCGTGACCCGACCAACTACCCAGAGTGTTACTCTATTTAAACTCATCCGGGCATGCGAAGCATTTCCCTTTGTCTTGCTTTTTTCTCTCCTTCGCAATCTCGTAACGGCCCCATCCTATGTCCGACGACAATCTAACTCTCTGCGTTCCACGCATATCCTCGGGACAGCAAGCTCACCGACCAATTCTTGTCAAATCGTCCAAACCAAGGTGTTTACCCAACCACGTCATACTCCGAATTGACCGCTTTGGATTCTCTGCGAACAATATCACTTATCAAGTTCTAGGAGAGCATCCGCATTTCCGGTTTGTCTGAGCCTCGGATGAGATTATGAATGCTGATGAGGTGTATCATATGTTTGTATGCAGGTATTTTGACTTCCATGACATACCGGAGACTGGAGACGCGGATGTGTCGAAGAAAACGTACGGGGTTGTGCCTGTGTGGGGTTTCGCTACGGTCATAGAATCTACTCATTCAAAGATACATGCAGGGGAGCGTGTATATGGGTACTTTGCGCCGACGCGCTATCTGTTACTTGCAGTGTCCCCAGCAGACGTGAACAAATACGCGTTTTACGTTCCCCGACCTCATCTACCTGCTGGTACGCTCCCTGTTTCCTCCTCTCTTCTATGATGACTTAACGACGTACTCAGATCGGCGACCATACAATCAAATTCTCCGGTGCGCCGCCGACCCTCAATACATACCAGACCCAATTGTCGAGGACCTTTCTATGCTTTATCGACCACTCTTCTGGACCTCGTACTGGTGTGAAGATTGGCTATTCTCGACATACGGGGGCATCTCGTTATTCCTCATCTCGTCCGCTTCTTCCAAGACCGCGTTCTGCCTCGCGTATCTTATCAAAAAGCGTTTCGCACAGGGCGAGGTCAAGCAGAAAAGTGTGCGCATTGTGGGTCTCACGTCGAAGGGTAATTTGGAATTCACGAAACGATTGGGACATTATGATGTGGTGCTTGAGTATGGTTCTTTTACGTCCGACGACGCATTCCGGTACCGTGATAGGAATGAAAGGTGGATTTATGTTGATGTAGCATCCAATGACGCGCTCAACGAACGTATCCGTGCATATTTTGCATCACCATATGCTCCTCGTCTCGCCACATGCGTCAGCCTCGGTTTAACAAACGTCTCGCCGAGCTCCTCTTCTTCCTCGCTCAATTGGAACACCAACCACTTCTCAGCTTCCCCTGAATCTGCAAACACAAGTCAATTTTGGCCCCGTTTTGAGAACTTTTTCATGGTCGAATGGTTGAACGTACGGAAGCACCAGCTTCGTATCGAGGATATATTCGAAAGGCAGAATAAGGCATGGAAGGAGCTCATGGAGGATTGTAAGGGCTGGATGAGAGTTGAGAGGGTGTACGGGGGACAGGATGTGATGATGGCGTATGAAGTGGTGGCGGAGAGGGGTGTTGGGCCTGAGAAAGGGCTTGTGTGGAGTTTGTGGGACCGAGAAGAGAAGGTTTTGAAAGCGAGACTTTGATTGATTATCGCGTTTTTTCTTTCCTTTGGTATGAGCTGCCGTCGTCTTGTCGGTACTTTCGGGCTTTCACATCCGGACTGCTCGCTTCTACTTCCTTGATCACCTAGGTCGTCTTTCTTGCAGGTGATCAAATAAAGAATCACTCACTCATCGGGACCGTTTTAAATTTCGAGGGAGTGCTCATTTGTGCGTCCACCCCTGGCATATACTCGGGAGCTTGATGTATTCAAGCGACTTTTTGAGATCCGTAATGGATATATGTAGTCGAGGATTCTAGACCCAGCAAGCCTAGAGATGATTCTTACAATGGTTCTTTGACATTATCAAGCTTCTGAAGGAGCTCACATTCTAAACCTTAAGTTACCTTCTTTTTCTCGTATTTGAGGTCCTTATGCCGCGTGTAAATCGGATCCCCTTTGCTGGATGGCGTCTGATACGATTTGATTTCTATCTTCGTCCAATATGATGATGTCAATATCCATTCTAGCCATCAAAGATTGAAGTGTCACACGAACGGCTGTGCGGTCCTTTATGACGAGCGCGATTGGCATACATGTGTGAACCACTTGGCAGGGACGTGAAGAAGGACATTTTTTTGGAGAGTATGTAGCACAGCTTCTCGATCGACGATGCGAGTAAGTACAACAATTATCGTACGTGTGTCTAGGACGAATTCCAAGAAACTTTTCCTTTGGATCGCAAAATCCCGAAGCTTGAAGCTTGAAGTCTTGAAAGAGAAATTGCGCTAGTGCGCATCCTTCGGGACTCGGAATCGGGCCATTCGGGAAGCGAGAGAGTGTCTAAGGTTCACGTTTACAGCATCAGCATCATTGGGCCGGTAATTAAAGTTGGTGTAAGCCATCAGTGGATAAAAGGTGGCTCTGTCCTGCTATTTTTGAGAGGTCAGAGCGATAAGAAAGGCAGGTGATTTGCAACGAGAGATCAGTGCCTCGCAAACCCACGAACGTCACAAGACTCCACTAGGAGAAATAGATTAGCCTTGGAATAAGAGCGAGTAGTGGCGCAAAATACGAAAGCTGTGTGTGCCAGCAAAGTGTACCTTGAGTTAAAGCACTGTGAATACTAATCAACAAAGAGGCAGTGAAGGGGAAACCGTGATCGGGCGGAGCAGGATTGATGGCCGACGCATGGAAGACCCCGGATACTGCGTGAACGTGAAGATGTGAAGGTTTGGATTATCGATTATCACAGGTTGCAGACAGGAAGAATATACAGAGACTACTGAGCGTGTCATGCTTCTAGCTTACGCCGCCAGGCCGGGACCCTGCATCACGAGAGAAGCCCAAGGAAACATGTAAGGTGATGAACGTGCCAGCCGTCGGAGACGAGAGTGTCGCCGTCGGTACCGTGGATAAGCGTGTCTCGTGGCGGAGTGGGCTGAGCACAGCACGAGCGTCTAGCGGAGGAGAGAATGCCGAATATGGAGGCGGTGGCGGACGAGGTATCGGGGGTCCTTGTTGATGAGTACATATACAAACCCACGCGGCAGCCACGAGAGCACCACGCGATCGAGGCACTCATCCCCTCCGAGCAAACCACCGTATACCCTAAATACCCCCTTGCAATGTGTCCTGCCTCCATGGACACCAATCATCTCCTCCCTACCCCGCACAGGCAGCATCTGCGCAGGAGGAGTGCCGACGTCGGCGGCCTCCGCCTCGCCATGGAGAACACTGGCCATGGGCAGGGTTGGGTAGGTGACTCGGGAGATGTCTTGTCGTACGTCTTGTTTTTTTTTTCTCACTCTCAGACTCTAATCTAACTTCTGTCAAGGACAAAATTTGCTGAGCTGTTGGTCGATATGTACACTTCTACACTGCATACGGTCAACGAACAGGGCTCAGATTTGTATGTATATTTTCCCTATGCCATTCCATGACTAGTGTTGACTGGGCCCAGCATTCCCGCTGAGCTTCCACTGGCTACCCGGTCGAAACTCATTCAATCAATGGAGAGTTGGGAGTTTGAGCCCCACAAACTATCGGAAGAGGAACTACTAGCATGTACGTTGATCCTATTCGAGGTGCTTTACCGCATAGAGGGTCTCGAGGAAGCTATAGGTGTCTCAATGAGTACGTTATCATCGGAGTACTATTTCCATTCACCCTGCTTAGATCGCTGTCTGCTTCTAGGACAAATCACTCCATTCGTATACCACCTGCGTCGGATATACCGCCTCGAGAACTCATATCACAACTTTGAGCACGCTCTCGATGTCCTCCAGGCTGTCTACTCCTATCTACGAGCCGCCGGGATGGTTCCTCCGCTGTCAATACTCCATGAGACGGGCCAGAAATGGGTCCGCACTAACAAATCCGATTACGGCGCGTTGATTACGAGTTTAGGCCTGCACGACTTGTTTGTTCTTTATGTTGCTGCAATCGGACACGATGTTGGCCATCCAGGATTTACAAACACGTTCATGGTCAGTCATTTGATCGATTCTTTCTCATGATCGGATTATTCATAATAATGGTTTGTGTATTTTCTAGAAAAACGCATCGACACCGCTTTCCGAGGTTTATGACGGAAAGTCGGCGCTTGAGCAGATGCATTCGCAACTGTTGCTGCGTGTTATGAGGTATCATGGACTGGGAGTCGTGCTTGATCATCCAGAGACGGGGTTGCGTGCGCGGCGCTTGCTCTGGGAAACCATTCTTGCGACGGATATGAGTGTGCATGATCTGTTCATGAAGAATTTGAGCGGGGTGATCAACGGACAAGCTGGATCATTGTTCTTCCGCCAGTGTATCACCTGCCAGACTCTGATGAAATGCGCGGACATCAGCAATCCCGTGCGTTTTATACATTCGATCAGACTGTGATGATTCGCTGAATTTTGTTGGCTATACAGAGTCGTCCATATCATGTCGCGAAGCATTGGGCTTCTGCGCTGATGGAAGAATGGTCCTCTCAGGCACTCTATGAGAAATATTTGGATCTCCCTACAACCGTACAATCGAACGATTCTCCTATTAATGAAGCAAATGCTCAAGTATTTTTTATTGACAAATTTGCAAAACCTCTTCTCGACCTCACGATTCAGGCTATCCCAGGTCCGTCTGCTCCTATTATAATACGATTCTCAATTTATTCTCACGTGTATATAGAAATGAAAGTCTTCGCAGACCAATGTACACTTAACCTCCGAACATGGAGAAAAAGGCTAAAAACTCTTCAAGCCAGCCAAGACGAACGCGATAATCAATCATCGACAACTCCACGACACCCTGAGGACTTCATGACTGCATTTCCACTCACTCTACCACCAGCGCATCGTACTCTACACCTTGATGAGCAAGAATCCACACCTCCATGGTCAAGCTCTCGTTCATCTGAATCATCTTCGGCCACATCCGACTCTGGCTTATGCTCTCCGTCAGGATCTGTAACTTCGTTCTTTTCACCTACCTCTGATTCATCGTCTACCCACTCGCATTCGCGTTCTCATTCCAACTCAAACTCATATTCTCACTCGACTTCCAACTCGAATTCGTACTCCCAGTCTAATTCAATTTCCACCTTCAACTCACCCTCCCATCCGCTCTCAAATCACAATTCCAATCACCAGCCCCGTCCCCCCTCGAGTATCGGCGGTTCCAGTATCCTTGGTCCTCTCCCTCCCCCAGCGTCACCTTACTCCATCGCTTCCGAAGGACACGCGGCAATCCGTGCGGCTGGAAAGCTGGGGATGCGAAAACAGAGGAGTTTGAATAGGAATTCGTGGTCGCCTTCGGCATGTTCTGGATGTGTGCCGCCCCTGACCCAGCCTTCGTCGGCAGTGATGAGGACGTTGCTGGTGACGCCGCCGATGAATGTTAATGGGATCAATGGGGTAGGATTGGGGCCGGTTCCGCAGGGCAGAATCGTGGTAGGTCCAATCCTGGTTGGGGAGGGGTTGAGGAAGGCGTGAGTTCCTGGTGTCGTGTTGTATGGAAGGATGATTGGATTGGGTTCCTCCGTCCTTCCCCTCCTTCGTTTCGTTGGATTTCGAATTGGACTTGACCACGTTTGATGAATGGATGAGCTGGGCATTGGGTGTAGACTTGGACTTTGGACTTAGGGCGGCCTGCCAATGGCAGAACGGTCTTGAGCTTGGATGAGTAGGTGTAATGGCCTACTTTGTCGTCACTCCATTGCCTTTACTGGACGGGTCTCTCGATGTCTACGCCTCCCTCCGCATGTTTCCATCTCTTGGATTCAATAGTTTGATCCTCCACATCATCTGCTTGCTTCTCTCTGTCTCAGCCATTGGGACCAATTTTGTAGCTCTTCTTTTCTCGCTTTTCTGGAATTATGTCGTGTACTCTGACTGTATGAATAGCACCTCCCATTTCTTTTCTTTACTTGGTCTTTTTGGTTGACTTATTAGCTCTAGTCATTTACACTGCTGCACTTGATTTGTTTAACAACTCTTATAATAGCGGCGTTATCCTTGATTCTGTGTGTTCTGTTCTAAATATGGCATTGGATCAAAAGCCACGTGAGGCATTAAGTTCGAGCCCGTCTTGATTCTGCACGAGTCCTGGCTGAGATGTACGTTCATTCAAACCATATACCTCAGCCTCCTCACAGTGCCGGTCTCAAATACCAGGGTATGCACTCACTATCTCTTACGAAATTTAAGGCTTATGGACGCAGGACTACGGCCGCGCATCGATGTGAACCAGGTCCCATCACCAACACAGCTAGTCGAGGAAGACCGGTTGAAATGGGAGGGACAGGTGTATATGACTCTCCCGGGTAAATACGCGCCCGCATCGACGTCTGATTTCACTGCTTTAGATCAAGGTGCGTTCTTCACACCCGTCTGTCCCGAGTGTTTTGATCAAAACTGAAGCGGAATATTTGCTTCCGTGCGTCAAGGTAGCGCCTCGCCGAAATTCGCTCGTGTCACGACGTGGAAATTCCCTAGCTCGTCGCGTCTGGCTTCTGAATGTGCAATACCACTGGCTGCTGTGTTTCAGCCCTTTGCTGAACTCGATCCGGCGGAGGAACCCGTTCCGTTGGTGCATTCCGGGGAGGCGGGACCTGCGCGTTGTGAACGATGTCGTGCGTACGTCAATCCGTGGTGTTTATGGGTATCTGGTGGGACGCGGTGGAAATGCAATCTGTGTAGTCACGAAACAGAAGGTGGGTCTTCGTGTGCCACTGTCAAAGTATATTTTTATATTCGTCGTCCAGTCTCCGCAGAGTACTTTTGTAGCCTAGATGCAAATCTAATGCGTTTAGATTACAGACAACGTCCTGAACTCATGAAGGGTACCGTTGATTTCGTCGTCCCGGAGGAGTATTGGGCAATCAATCCACCACAAGGCTTGACTCTGCCATATCATACCCATCAACCACGAAAGTCTGGCTCTCGACTACCCGAGCCTATGAGATACATCTTCGCGTTTGACGTGTCCAAGGAGGCCGTGCAGCTTGGTTTGCTCAGCTCAGCCTGCGCATGCGTCTCCCGAATACTCTTCGGTGGGACAGATGCAGATGGCGCGTCTATTGACGCGTGTTTCCCGCCAGAATGCAGTGTCGCGTTCCTAACTTATGACTCGACGATACATTTTTATGATCTCTCAGTACGTTGATATCAAATTCGTTCATGCCGCCAGGTTTATATATCCATACAGACGGACCCAGTGAGAATGTTGGTTGTTCCGGATATTGAAGAAGTGTTCGTACCGCTGCAGCGCGGTCTTTTTGTTAACCCTGTACAACGTCGGTATGCCTTACACTGCAGACTTCCTTACATAGTTTTCATGGTCCTATAGGGAAGCCCTTGAGTCTTTCTTGGAGATGTTGCCTACCCGTTTTCAGCATGCCTCTTTCTCAGAAGCTGCCCTTGGTTCTCTCCTCCGTTGCTGTCACGCTTCCCTCGTGAGTAGCAACAGATCTTCACCAGTAGCCTTTCTTATATCACGCAAAGGCAGGACTTGGTGGTCAAGTCTTCGTATTTTCGGGTACAATACCCACAGTCGGAATAGGCCAGCTCAAAGGCCAGCCGAACGAGACTGAAATGTTGGATACTGATAAAGAACGAGGGTTGTATCAGCCTCGCGATAATGCGTGGATTGAGATTGGGCAGGATTGTGCAGCAGATGGTATTGGTGTCCATATGATTTTGGCGCCCATCAAATACATAGATGTGGGGTCTATCGGTATGATTGCTTTTTATCGTACTATAGATTAAGATCCTCACATATGCCTCTAGGTGTTGTTGCATCGTTGACAGGCGGAGATCTGCTTTATCATCCCCGCTATGACCCATTGCGAGATGAGATCGTGTTGGAGTCCCAACTACGGCGTCTTATTCTGCGTATGCAGGGCTACAACTGTGTCATGAGAATACGATCTTCACATGGTACTTTTCCCTTCATCACTTCCTCACCAACACCACCTCTGATCATTCTTGTTTTCCATCTATTTTACTAGGCATCGGCGTGACAAAAACCCACTACGGTAACTTTTACCAAACCTCCCCGACTACCCTCGAATTCGGTGTCCTCGATGCAGACAAAGCCATCTCTGTTGTGCTCGAACACTCCGGTCGCACGCTGTCTTCGCGTGATACTATTCATCTGCAGTGTTCCTTGCTCTACACTACGGTTTCGGGCGAACGGAGAGCACGAATATGTAATCTTGCTTTGCAGGTGGCCGAGTTGGCAGCGAACGTGTTTCAGTTTGCTGATTTGGATACGACAATTTGTCATATGGCTCGAGAAGGTACTTTTCTTTGATACTTACTTATTTATCTGCCTGGAAAGGGCTGGTTTTGAAAATTTCTGCATTGCAGCATTGGCCGATCGGACGAGACATAAGATGTCCATTGTGAGGGAGGAGTTGACGGAGAAGTGCGGATCTTTGTTGCTTGGGTATCGGAAGCATTGTGCAACTGCTTCGAGAATCGATCAGGTTTAGAGACTATGAACATGGGGTGTCATGCATTAATGTTTTTTTTAGATGATTTTACCCGAAGTGTACAAAACTTTACCATTGTACGTTCTCGCTTTGGCCAAGAGTAAACCTCTTAAAGGTCCGTCAATATTCTCTTGTTATAACAACTCACGCTAAATAATGTGCACCAGGATTGTTCGTTTCATCTGATGTCCGAAACTACCACGCCCACCGGATGAATGCAATGCCCATCCGCACCTTAATACACTATATCTACCCTCAACTCATGGCTCTTCATGATCTCGAAGACGACGCCGCGCTCCCCTCCGACTCCGGGTCTGCCCGCATACGTCTCCCTAGCGTCATGCGGAGCTCCCATACGTTCATGGAAGCCAACGGGATATACTTGATTGGTATGTCCATCACGTTACTTGACTGCTCTTTCTCACATCTGGTCTCTGACTTCAAAGACAACGAAGAGTTATCCATCTTTTGGATCGGTCACAGTGTCTCTTCGCAGCTTCTCTTAGATTTATTCGGAGTAGATGATATAATGGCATTGAATCCGAAGATTGTGAGTGACTGTCCTTTATCATTCTTCTCGTTCCCTGATTTCGTCCGCCAAAAAGGTGCGGTTACCGACGCTGGATTCGCGGTTGTCAAATCAAGTTCGAAATATCCTCAGTCAACGCCGACTACGTCGGGGGCGGATCACCGCAGTCCTGCTAGCCCGGCAGAACCTTGATTCTGCGGAGCTCGAGTTCAGCGATATGCTTGTAGAGGACCAGAATAATGGGAACTTGTCATATACGGACTGTAAGCCCTTGCTTTATCTTGGAATAATTTCTGACGCCGTCTTGCAGACCTTGCCTTGGTGCACAAACAAATATCAATCGTTGTACGTAGTCAACGCAATTGAAGTTTCGTTTATCTTATTGATTCCATGCCAGCTGAAAAATGGAGGCTCTTTATCGGGTGCTTCAAGTATGCGGGGTGGATCTCCTTGGTAGTATCATCAAATGTTAGACAAGGGCAATTTCAGTTTTGATTTGAATTGCATGAATGCATTTGTGTAAAGTGGGGAAATTCAAGATCTGCTCAGGCCCATGCAGGCCGCTTGGTCTATCCATCTGACTGAGGATGGTATGCTGTGGAGGTGTAAAACTTTATATTGAGAAGACAATAGAGCTCCCGGATGAACTCAGCTACAAACTGTGGTCCTCAGTCTGAGACATAGGCATTGAATAAGCTATGCAGTTTCCACACATATCATTGATACAAGTTGGCCCATTTTGTGTTACTGAAAAAGGTTCCATATGGTGATGAGATTTCTGCTGATGAGATTGCCACAGAGGATAAGATAAGTGCCAGCTAAGTGATCATATCTTATTGTGACAGGCTTACTAATAAGGCAGGCATGTACTGGTTATGAGTTTGACACAATTTGAATTTTGTTGAGCTGGGGCTACGTGCGTGCTGTCTGGCCCCAGCGGGACACAAGGTTGGTAACAGATCTTCTTTACTGTCGACTTGTCTCTTCTGGAGGCAGGTCTTACATTAATTCTGCATCCTAATTGTCTACTTTATGCTTCGCATTCACCAATGAACTCTCCCTTTTCTACAACACTGAGGGTTTCTGGCCTCCGCACGGGAGCCGTAGAACTACCTCTGTGTACAGAAAACCTCAAGTTGCTACTGTTTTCTCGTCTTGCCGAAGATCTACCTGACTTGTCACGTTGTATATCTTCGTCGATCCTAACGCTCGAGGCCCTCTCCCACACACACACACACTCGTTCCCCTGGACCAATACTGTCATAAGATTTTAGTGGTGACATATTTTGTAAACTTTGCAACTTCTTTTCCAGTAGTATAAAAGCTGTACTGTAGTGACATCAACAACAGTGAACTTCACTAGTAGAGTTTATAGCTCCTTTTGCCTATTCTTAGCACTCTTGACTGATTTTTTGAGTTTGTCATCATTGCTATCCTTGTGCTCACTATGGTTTTTGTCATTGAAGTCAATTTTGAACCTTCTTTCATTATCATCACTATGGCTTGTATATACACATTCTAATCAATAAGATCCCCTTGTTATTAGCAACTTATTACTTTTACACTAACATGTCTCTGGGAAGTTGCCTGGACTCATTCCTTCTGGTTCTTATGCTCAAGGACTCTTTTTCACCCAAGGCTTCATTCATCTAGATCAGCAAGCCTTAGCAACCCCCAGCACTTAAGTCTGGTATTGTCATTCTCACCTCAATGACACATCACAATTTAAGCCCTTACTCACCACTTAAGTGTGGAAGATGAGACAAACGCATGATTTTGGGCAATGCAGTTCTTGGTCTTGAGGCATGGAATACGCAGATACACGAAGAAATATAAAAGTTCGAAGAACTACGGGAAAAACGTAATGTAAGTCATTACTGAACAGAAGCGCAAGGCAAAGCATAACGAAGCAGATGGGGTATCAAATGAGAACGAAGACCCAATCCAATCAAGAACAAAGCAAAGTGAACATATTAGAGAAAAAAAAAGTCTATTCTGTTGTCATTGGTATGGGTTTGCGAGATCGCCGTGAGCCAAAGCGAAGTTTTCCATCGTCCCCACGACCCCAGGAGAACATACCTCCAACGTCATTTGAACGAACACTGCCTGATCGAGAACGGAATGACCAAGCTGAAGGAGATACGGGGCGTGCTGGGTGATCTTGACCGACAGGTTCCAAATTATCACCACTTTGTTTACGTTGGTGATGGTGATGGTGCTTGCCGGAGTGCCCGACGGTGTGTCGACCATCGCAACATGCCCGAACGTTCTCGAGACCTTCATAACCCTCGTCCGACATGCCTTCACCGTGAAGTTCAAAGTCAAGATCATCATCTTCTTGAGTCAAAACGTCGACAAATGACTTGGTCGGGCTGTAGGGACTATATGGACTTTCAGGAGCCCATCGGAGATACTCCGCCGCTGGGGTGTTAGATCGTTTACCTATTGATCCTCTGACTGACAGCTGAGATCGGCTACGTTGACCGCGGGGTGTAGTATTCCATGTTTCAGCACCTCGAGTACTTCGAATACTTCGTTGACTTCGTGGGCTTGCGTTGCGACGCTCTTCGTTAAAGACTTGAGCGAGGGGGCTCTGGGGCATAGTCGTGGCATTGGCGGGCGATGTAATGCTCATCGCAGCAGGACGAGCAAGAAGATATTGCAGGGCCTGACAACCGACGATTTGTAAATCCTACGTCAAGTCAAAAGAAGAAGGACAGTACATTAAGCCAGATATCGTGTCTCTCTTTGTTTGGTGCTGTAAACTTCATCTCTCGCTGTGGCGTAGACACAATGACGCTGTACTGATATATACCGGGCGGCATTGGGTTTGGATCCA
This sequence comes from Termitomyces heimii, assembly GCA_003313675.1. NCBI lineage: Eukaryota > Fungi > Basidiomycota > Agaricomycetes > Agaricales > Lyophyllaceae > Termitomyces > Termitomyces heimii. The sequence continues at coordinate 20,330 of QLON01006993.1, forward strand.
ACACCGATCGAACTGCCTCGATATATGCTATTATTACAGGTAGTCAGCTTCAATTATCCAGAATTGGAAAACTAGATATTCGTACCGCTCTTAGCACTGGATTCCGAGACGTTCACAGATCCAGGGTCTGCAGAACTCCAATATAATGTCCTCGTGTACGGATGCACCCAAAAGAATCTCCTGTGCCTAGTTGTACCATGGCCTTTGCCAATTGTGCGGCGAGTGTACTTGTACAGGAACTCGCCGATCATGGTCTGTGTGATTGCATGAATGACCGCTGGGTCCGTATGCGCCCGAGGCGTCATATCCGCTGTTATATCTGCCGTCCTGTTAGGTGTGACGGGGTCAAGCGGCGTCTCTTGAGGTCTGAAATGCTCAGACGACATTGACGAGCGAGGGGAAACCACGCTGCGCTCCGAGATGAGGGATGTCTGCGAAAATTGTCTTCTGTCAACACGTTCGCGAGGACTCAACCAGTTTAGAGTTCCAACTTGCGGCGACGAGTGTTGCGCATGGGCAGCTGCATTTGCCGCAGACCTAAAGCTGCTTGTCGACGGTAGTTGACGGAGACCCGCTTGCGACGGAGGCATACTTGAACCGTGCAGGCGGACGTTGTACGTCCCTTTTCCAGGCACTGTAAGTACCGACCCAAACGTTGGGGTTGTGGCGCGTTGGATAAGTTCTGGAGGTGGAGGCGAAGATGGCCTTGGGGGCGGTACGTCACCTGTGCTTGAACCTGTCGGGACCTTGCGCTCGGGAATGAAATTTGGTGGTGGCA